>CP125977.1:66735957-66839490 GCA_030063025.1 Avena longiglumis | reverse complement strand
TCCTAAAACCTAATCAAACACAAAAAGAGAGAGCTACGCTACCCCCATCAGAAGAATGTCTTGGGGGGTAGACGATCAGAGGCCCGCAGATCAGGGTTTCGCCTGAGGAAGACCACGAGAACGTCGGAATCAGATGAAAACTTGCATGTGTCCCTAGAATATGTGTGTGAGTGTGGTGCAAGGTTTGTAGGTGCTTGCATGTGTCCCCCCTCGCATGCATGCGCTCTAACCTAGAAGTGAAGGTTCTAGACTTGTATAAGGGGGAATCTCCCCATTCCGGCGAAACCGGGTAGGATAGTGCCCTAACTTGTGAACCAACATGGTTTTACATCATCCTATGACCTAAACAAACACAAAACAAGAGAGAGCTATGCCGGGCTACCCACATCAGAAGAATGTCTAGGGGTGTAGATGGTCCGAGGCCCGCAGATAAAGGTTTCGCCGGAGGAAGACCACGTGAACGTCGGAATCAGATGAAAACATGCATGTGACCCTAGGATATGTGTGTGAGTGTGGTGCAAGGTTGGTAGGTGCTTGCATGTGTCCTCCCTCGCATGCATGCGCTCTAACCTAGAAGGGAAGGTTCTGCACTTGTATAAGGTGGGATCTCCCTGTTCCAATGAAACCGGGTAGGATAGTGCCCCAACTTGTGAACCAACATGGTTTTAAATCATCCTAAAACCTAAATAAACACAAAACAAGAGAGAGCTACGCCGGGCTACCCCCATCAGAAGAATGTCTAGGGGGGTAGACGATCAAAGGCCCGCAGATCTGGGTTTCGCTAGAGGAAGACCACGAGAATGTCGGAATCAGATGAAAACTTGCATGTGTCCCTAGAATATGTGTGTGAGTATGGTGCAAGGTTTGTAGGTGCTTGCATGTGTCCCCCCTCGCATGCATGCGCTCTAACCTAGAAGTGAAGGTAATGGACTTGTATAAGGGGGAATCTCCCTATTCCGGTGAAACCGGGTAGGATAGTGCCCAAACTTGTGAAAAACATGGTTTTATATCATCCTATGACCTAAATAAATACAAAACAAGAGAGAGCTACGCCGGTCTACCCCCATCAGAAGAATGTCTAGGGGGTAGACGATCTGAGGCCCGCTGATCAGGTTTTCGCTGAAGGAAGACCACGAGAACGTCGGAATCAAATGAACACTTATATGTGTCCCTAGAATATGTGTGTGAGTGTGGTTCAAGGTTGGTAGGTTCTTGCATGTGTCCCCCTCGCATGCATGCGCTCTAACCTTGAAGCGAAGGTTCTAGACATGTATAAGGGGGAATCTCCCCGTTCCGATGAAACCGGGTAGGATAGTGCCCTAACTTCTGAACCAACATGGTTTTACATCATCCTATGACCTAAACAAACACAAAACAAGAGAAAGTTATGCCGGGCTACCCCCATCAGAAGAATGTCTAGGGGGTAGATGATCCGAGGCCCGCATATCAGGGTTTCACTAGAGGAAGACCACGAAAACGTCGGAATCAGATGAAAACTTGCATGTGTCCCTAGCATATGTGTGTGTGTGTGGTGCAAGGTTGGTAGGTGCTTGCTTGTGTCACCCCTCGCATGCATGCGCTCTAACCTAGAAGCGAAGGTTGTGGACTTGTATAAGGGGGAATCTCCCCGTTCCGGTGAAACCGGGTAGGATAGTTCCCCAACTTGTGAACCAACATGGTTTTACATCATCCTATGACCTAAACAAACACAAAACAAGAGAGAGATACGCCGGGCTACCTCCATCAGAAGAATGTCTAGAGGGGTAGACGATCCGAGGCCCGCACATCAGGGTTTCGCCGGAGGAAGACCACAAGAACGTCGGAATCAGATGAAAACTTGCATGTGTCCCTAGCATATGTGTGTGAGTGTGATGCAAGGTTGCAAGGTGCTTGCATGTGTCCCCCCTCGCATGCATACGCTCTAACCTAGAAGCGAAGGTTCTGGACTTGTATAAGGGGGAATCTCCCCGTTTCGGGGAAACCGGGTAGGATAGTGCCCCTACTTGTGAACCAACATGGTTTTACATCATACTATGACCTAAACAAACACAAAACAAGAGAGAGCTATGTCGGGCTACCCCCATCAGAAGAATGTCTAGGGGGGTAGACGATCCGAGGCCCGTGGATCAGGGTTTCGACGGAGGAAGACCACGAGAACGTCGGAATCAGATGAAACCTTGCATGTGTCCCTGGCATATGTGTGTGAATGTGATGCAAGGTAGGTAGGTGCTAGCATGTGTCCCCCCTCGCATGCATGCGCTCTAACCTCGAAGCGAAGGTTCTGGACTAGTAAAACTTGGAATATCCCTGTTCCAATGAAACCGGGTAAGATAGTGCCCCAACTTGTGAACCAACATGGTTTTACATCTTCCTATGACCTAATAAAACACAAAACAAGAGAGAGCTACGATGGACTACCCCCATCAAAAGAATGTCTAGGGGTGTAGATGGTCCGAGGCCCGCATATCAGGGTTTCGCTGGAGGAAGACCACGTGAACGTCGGAATCAGATGAAAACTTGCATGTGACCCTAGGATATGTGTGTGAGTGTGGTGCAAGGTTGGTAGGTGCTTGCATGTGTCCCCCCTCGCATGCATGCGCTCTAACCTAGAAGGGAGGGTTCTAGACTTGTATAAGATGGGATCTCGCTGTTCCGGTGAAACCGGGTAGGATAGTGCCCCAACTTGTGAACCAACATGGTTTTACATCATCCTAAAACCTAATCAAACACAAAAAAAGAGAGAGCTACGCCGCGCTACCCCCATCAGAAGAATGTCTTGGGGGGTAGACGATCAGAGGCCCGCAGATCAGGGTTTCGCCTGAGGAAGACCACGAGAACGTCGGAATCAGATGAAAACTTGCATGTGTCCCTAGAATATGTGTGTGAGTGTGGTGCAAGGTTTGTAGGTGCTTGCATGTGTCCCCCCTCGCATGCATGCGCTCTAACCTAGAAGTGAAGGTTCTAGACTTGTATAAGGGGGAATCTCCCCATTCCGGCGAAACCGGGTAGGATAGTGCCCTAACTTGTGAACCAACATGGTTTTACATCATCCTATGACCTAAACAAACACAAAACAAGAGAGAGCTATGCCGGGCTACCCACATCAGAAGAATGTCTAGGGGTGTAGATGGTCCGAGGCCCGCAGATAAAGGTTTCGCCGGAGGAAGACCACGTGAACGTCGGAATCAGATGAAAACATGCATGTGACCCTAGGATATGTGTGTGAGTGTGGTGCAAGGTTGGTAGGTGCTTGCATGTGTCCTCCCTCGCATGCATGCGCTCTTACCTAGAAGGGAAGGTTCTGCACTTGTATAAGGTGGGATCTCCCTGTTCCAATGAAACCGGGTAGGATAGTGCCCCAACTTGTGAACCAACATGGTTTTAAATCATCCTAAAACCTAAATAAACACAAAACAAGAGAGAGCTACGCCGGGCTACCCCCATCAGAAGAATGTCTAGGGGGGTAGACGATCAAAGGCCCACAGATCTGGGTTTCGCTAGAGGAAGATCACGAGAATGTCGGAATCAGATGAAAACTTGCATGTGTCCCTAGAATATGTGTGTGAGTATGGTGCAAGGTTTGTAGGTGCTTGCATGTGTCCCCCCTCGCATGCATGCGCTCTAACCTAGAAGTGAAGGTAATGGACTTGTATAAGGGGGAATCTCCCTATTCCGGTGAAACCGGGTAGGATAGTGCCCAAACTTGTGAAAAACATGGTTTTATATCATCCTATGACCTAAATAAATACAAAACAAGAGAGAGCTACGCCGGTCTACCCCCATCAGAAGAATGTCTAGGGGGTAGACGATCTGAGGCCCGCTGATCAGGTTTTCGCTGAAGGAAGACCACGAGAACGTCGGAATCAAATGAACACTTATATGTGTCCCTAGAATATGTGTGTGAGTGTGGTTCAAGGTTGGTAGGTTCTTGCATGTGTCCCCCTCGCATGCATGCGCTCTAACCTTGAAGCGAAGGTTCTAGACATGTATAAGGGGGAATCTCCCCGTTCCGATGAAACCGGGTAGGATAGTGCCCTAACTTCTGAACCAACATGGTTTTACATCATCCTATGACCTAAACAAACACAAAACAAGAGAGAGTTATGCCAGGCTACCCCCATCAGAAGAATGTCTAGGGGGTAGATGATCCGAGGCCCGCAGATCAGGGTTTCACTAGAGGAAGACCACGAAAACGTCGGAATCAGATGAAAACTTGCATGTGTACCTAGCATATGTGTGTGTGTGTGGTGCAAGGTTGCTAGGTGCTTGCTTGTGTCACCCCTCGCATGCATGCGCTCTAACCTAGAAGCGAAGGTTGTGGACTTGTATAAGGGGGAATCTCCCCGTTCCGGTGAAACCGGGTAGGATAGTTCCCCAACTTGTGAACCAACATGGTTTTACATCATCCTATGACCTAAACAAACACAAAACAAGAGAGAGATACGCCGGGATACCTCCATCAGAAGAATGTCTAGAGGGGTAGACGATCTGAGGCCCGCACATCAGGGTTTCGCCGGAGGAAGACCACAAGAACGTCGGGATCAGATGAAAACTTGCATGTGTCCCTAGCATATGTGTGTGAGTGTGATGCAAGGTTGCAAGGTGCTTGCATGTGTCCCCCCTCGCATGCATACGCTCTAACCTAGAAGGGAAGGTTCTGGACTTGTATAAGGGGGAATCTCCCCGTTTCGGTGAAACCGGGTAGGATAGTGCCCCTACTTGTGAACCAACATGGTTTTACATCATCCTATGAACTAAACAAACACAAAACAAGAGAGAGCTATGCCGGGCTACCCCCATCAGAAGAATGTCTAGGGGGGTAGACGATCCGAGGCCCGTAGATCAGGGTTTCGCCGGAGGAAGACCACGAGAACGTCGGAATCAGATGAAACCTTGCATGTGTCCCTGGCATATGTGTGTGAGTGTGATGCAAGGTAGGTAGGTGCTAGCATGTGTCCCCCCTCGCATGCATGCGCTCTAACCTAGAAGCGAAGGTTCTGGACTTGTAAAACTGGGAATATCCCTGTTCCAATGAAACCGGGTAGGATAGTGCCCCAACTTGTGAACCAACATGGTTTTACATCTTCCTATGACCTAAGAAAACACAAAACAAGAGAGAGCTACGCTGGACTACCCCCATCAAAAGAATGTCTAGGGGTGTAGACGGTCCGAGGCCCGCAGATCAGGGTTTCGCCGGAGGAAGACCACGTGAACGTCGGAATCAGATGAAAACTTGCATGTGACCCTAGGATATGTGTGTGAGTGTGGTGCAAGGTTGGTAGGTGCTTGCATGTGTCCCCACTCGCATGCATGCGCTCTAACCTAGAAGGGAGGGTTCTAGACTTGTATATGGTGGGATCTCGCTGTTCCGGTGAAACCGGGTAGGATAGTGCCCCAACTTGTGAACCAACATGGTTTTACATCATCCTAAAACCTAAACAAACACAAAACAAGAGAGAGCTACGCCGGGCTACCCCCATCAGAAGAATGTCTTGGGGGGTAGACGATCAGAGGCCCGCAGATCAGGGTTTCGCCTGAGGAAGACCACGAGAACGTCGGAATCAGATGAAAACTTGCATGTGTCCCTAGAATATGTGTGTGAGTGTGGTGCAAGGTTTGTAGGTGCTTGCATGTGCCTCCCCTCGCATGCATGCGCTCTAACCTAGAAGTGAAGGTTCTAGACTTGTATAAGGGGGAATCTCCCCATTCCGGCGAAACCGGGTAGGATAGTGCCCTAACTTGTGAACCAACATGGTTTTACATCATCCTATGACCTAAACAAACACAAAACAAGAGAGAGCTATGCCGGGCTACCCACATCAGAAGAATGTCTAGGGGTGTAGATGGTCCGAGGCCCGCAGATAAAGGTTTCGCCGGAGGAAGACCACGTGAACGTCGGAATCAGATGAAAACATGCATGTGACCCTAGGATATGTGTGTGAGTGTGGTGCAAGGTTGGTAGGTGCTTGCATGTGTCCTCCCTCGCATGCATGCGCTCTAACCTAGAAGGGAAGGTTCTGCACTTGTATAAGGTGGGATCTCCCTGTTCCAATGAAACCGGGTAGGATCGTGCCCCAACTTGTGAACCAACATGGTTTTAAATCATCCTAAAACCTAAATAAACACAAAATAAGAGAGAGCTACGCCGGGCTACCCCCATCAGAAGAATGTCTAGGGGGGTAGACGATCAAAGGCCCACAGATCTGGGTTTCGCCAGAGGAAGACCACGAGAATGTCGAAATCAGATGAAAACTTGCATGTGTCCCTAGAATATGTGTGTGAGTATGGTGCAAGGTTTGTAGGTGCTTGCATGTGTCCCCCCTCGCATTCATGCGCTCTAACCCACTACAAGGAATCTGGCTATATATGACCCTCTATTTTCGTCACAAAATCGTCACAATAGTGAGTTTATGACGATTCTATGACGATTTTGAGATCGTCGAAAGCTGAGCGTCGCAAATGAACTATAACGACGATTTTTGTGAAATCGTCATAACCGTCTATGACGATTTTGGATGGTCATAACCATTATGACGATCCGATATCGTCATGGGCAAACTGGCCTCGCCAGGTCAGATCCTACGTGGCTGAGCCTACGTGGCAAACAATCAGCCCGGTCCATTTCAAAAATTACATGGGCCAAGCCAATGATTCAGTCCATTAATATTTTTCGTTGCTACTTGGGCCAAGCCTAATATTTTAGCCTTTTTGTTTTTAGGCCCACGGCCTTTTTAATTTTAGGGTCGTGGCCTTTTTACCATTCAGTTCTTTTTATTTTCAACCTTTTTTCTAGGAATTGTTAATTGCTCCAATCGCTATGGACTTTTAAAAGCCCAAATAGCATTAGGATAAACAGACAGGCATTGCACAAATAATATTTTGGTAAGTGCATCTCAAATCACATTCAATAATTCTAACCAGAATTGAAACCCAGGAATGGTCCATTTCCACAAATAATACAATCAGGCATAATTCACATAAACCAGGGATAGAAAACATTTACAAAAGTACAGTGTAGTATATTACAAAGATTCCATAATACAAATCACACACGGCCACAAAAATATGAATATCAACTCTTTGATAAGTATGAAGCCTTCAGTTCTTCCATCTTCCGCCTGTAGCTCATTTAAAAGAGAGGAAATGATGGTTATGGTTGTCAGTCAAAGAAAGATATATCTTCTAAAATTAACATAGATAGATCAGGTAGAAAGAAATTAAACAGATGTGCAGATCAATTCTGAAGCTATTAGCAAACATTATACTGGTGATACAAACCTACATCACTTTTAAGTAACACTTAAATATACATATGTCCTAGTTAAGGAAATGCATGGCTTGGAAAACTAATGTACAACACACAAATTAGCTTACAATCAACCTTGAACATGTACGCATGAAACACGATGTAATCGCACTTTGCAGCTCAGAGAAATATGTAAATTTCAATATCAAACATGTACAAGTCAATGTCAAACATGTACAATGTTACTATAGTATTTTTAGTGCTTCCAAATGCATGGTTGATTCTGGTTTTAAATAAGAACTGTATGCCTACGACTTTGACATGCTGCCAATCAAAGAAATGTTGCTGAAGAAATTATTCTTCAACAGAACTTTATCATACCAGAGTCCAGCTAATATAAAAAGAGTCATGGATTTCCACTTCACTGAATAAGATAAAATTTATCTTCTTCACCCTCCCCCATGCTGCCCTGCAGAACTAGCCCATGGTTCTTTAGGCAGCCAGAGTCCAGCTAGACCACCCCCTGCCCCTGCAGGCTGCAGCAGGCGAGTTTCAGGAGAGAGCCATGCAGCCGCTCGGTGGATTGCTTCATCCCAGGAAATGGGTTCAGCTTCGAAATCAGCCTGAAAAATAAGGAGTAACAAGATTCCGGTAAGGAAGAACCCCCCAATTGGAATGGATCGAGCAAAGGGAGGCAGTGGGTAAGCTTGAGCAAAAGGTTCAAAGAACAGTTACACATGCAAGAACATCAGGTAGCACCGACAGTGATTTTTCACTGATCAAGCAGGCAATCAATTACAAAAGTAAACAAGGACCAAACTTCAAATCACAGTACCATGAACACCCAGCTAAACAGACATCCGGTGGCATAAACTGCTGTAAAAAGTCACACATTCTACCATCCTAGAACCATCTCACATTGACACAAACATGTGCAGGTATGGAGACAAGACAACAGGCGTGTCCTCACCTCTCGCAGACGCAAAAAGGATAACTCAGGTATAGGGTATGGAGACAGAGAACAAGGACATGTCCATATTTCCTAATGGATTTAACAATCCTGTTGTCTTACCTTGGCGATGAAGGCAATCTTAGGGGCAAGGAAATAGGTGGCGAGGCTGACAAAGATCGATGACGAGCGCAGACGATGTCGCTAGTCCACCACGAAAACCAAATAAAAACCAACAACAACGAAACAAGTGTTATTAAAAGTATACTCAGCCAAGTACCATAAGATACTAAAACTGCAGAACTAATAACAGAAAATTAACACTAAACAAAAGTATACTGAATGCTCTCACAATTGGGGCTCTGACCAAACTATAGATAGATCAATATGTACTAAGATTGAAGCCAGATTGCAGGGAGGGTGTAATCAATCCATCTAACCTGGAATCATGTCGCGGTGGACGGTCTGGAACTCACTAGCAGGGAGCTTGCGCATGATACATCCGATGTCAAGGTAGATGCAACGAACAAGAGAACCCCAGCCCCGCAGATTCGGGAGTACCTGCAATCTCCACGTCTTCTCAATTCACAGTAGCCTGCTACAAGCATGTATCGATATATCAGTCATGCTAAACTTAGTTAAGCAACAATAGAAGTGATAAGTTAAAGCCTTTATTTAAAAAGTAAGTCTATTGAAACTATTATGTGGGTAAAATATGAAAAGCAAAGACCCAAATAGTAACACGTCATATGAGGGATAACTAGGTAATTTCTTTAGTAAATATCTACAAATTACTCTAAAACCTTAACAAAATAAACAAGTGAAACATCTAACATTTGGTACAGATCATTGCTAACTACAAATTACATTTCTCCTTACCACGCTAGAGGTCATTTCCTACCGTACTGCCATCGCTACTAGAGGAAGTGTCTTGTAGCATATCTCCGATGAATAGAAAGAAGAAACTGCAGAAGCAAGTCTATTTCTTGTATAAGAAGTGCACAAATATAAGAATAAGAATACAGTGCACAAATGGCTTGGGATTGCCCACATCATGTTGCACATACCAAATCCCATCGATGCAAGACTCCATCTACCACCAAAATTCTGCTTATCAACTACTAGTCCCAATCAACAATACTAACTACTAAAACAACCATTAACTCAACTAGAAAATCACAAAATCTTTGGAAGCGAATCTAGAGAAACTTGCTTGATGAACAGATTTCATACCAATCAACCACAGTTCCACTCACCATGAATCTTCAAAAGAAATAAAGAAATTCTCTGAATTTCAAACCTCCATGGTGAGGAAACCTCACAAAATTTTGTGTCAGCAACCCAAGTGACTTCTACTTCCTATGATCTGAAAATAAAACAACCAAAATTCTAAGCCTGACATGACAAAATAGGTGACTGAAGACACCAACATTAAAATAGATAAGCAGCTATACCAGATCTAAGCCGACAACGAGGTGCATCAGGCTTGTCAGAAGGATTGTCAATAGTCTGGCTCAGCTTTTCACTCTCAGTGTCGCCCTCGGCATCACCCAACTTATCATCGTCTTCGTCATCGGACATCTTTACAACATCAAATGGAGAATAAAATAGTCAGGAACTACATTCTGCACCAATAGACAAGATGCAGAGTAACACATCATATATTGGCAGCAGAGTGCTCCTCCACCGGCAGAGGAGCTAGGCCAGACTTCTCTAGAACACAAACTGTTTGGTGAATTATAGGAGCGAAACACATAATTCTCTAGAAACTATCCAGAAATGATAGTAAACAAAAATCAAGTTAATGCTACACTTCTATACACTTAGAACAATTAACTGCATGAAAGGTATGAGAAGTAATATGGAGCTACAAGGACATGAGAGAACATTGTATAAAAGCCAGGAGCGAAGCATAGTCTACATACACACTCATATAGAGTATGTTGTATGCAAGTACAAAAGAGTAGCATGTATAACAGCTATGTTGTATGCAAGCACCATCCACTCCATAAGATATATCAAATTACTGTAGTTGTGGACATATGTCTTCGAACAGACAAAATAATGTTATCATGTGAAATTCAAGCTATGTATTGTAGATTGTATAAGAATCCAATTTACAAGTATCTAACATGGTCTAAAATCTAGCCATTTGTTTCAAAATCTAACATCTAACAACATGTGATTTGCAGCAGTTTTATGGTTGCTGTTTTATTTATATCAGCCATTGTATGATTAGTATGGACTCACCATGTTCTCAACAAGGAGGCAAGGTCACTGAGGACACGACATGATCGCTAAGGTCTGCGTGTTCGTGTAGGTCGGAGGTGACGGTGGCGTCCTTGCTGATCTTGTAGGCATGCTCTCTGAATACAATGAAGTTAGGAACCAAGAGTAAATGACTGCTACATGTCTTCTTGGATTTATTCATATACTAAAATTGCAGTAATCATATGTAAACTGAATAGATGGTAAAATTAATTAGATTTGGCTCTTCATATATACAGTATTGTGTTATTGTCATCACAACCATTCCTTGTTTGGGTGTACCATCACTTAAAACTATGCTTGAATATGATGTTTAGGATTTATTTTTATGGAAAATTTTTAGGAATCAAAGTTGGTTCACCAAAACTAGTACTCCTTGACGATAGCAATATATTCTTCCGCCCTCTAATTTCTATCTCATAAGGACCCATTGTACTACATTATTAGTTCATAGCACTCCCATTTCTCTCTTCTAACATTCTAGTGACAATCCATTAGCCATAAGTTAGAATGACATGTAGCCCACACCAAATCAAACTTCAGTAACACCATCTTTAGTTTTACTGAACATAGCTCGAAAAAAAATACTGCAGTTTACTCGAATCCAATCGATCTGCGATCTGTCACTACGGCAAAAAAAGGGATTTTATCATTGCGATGCTTACCTCTGAAGAGCGCGGCGTAGGTGAGGTTGAGCTTCTGTGACATGGAGAGCCACTCCCCCATCTTCTCCCCTTCTTCCTCTCCACCACCATGCAGATCACTGCTCCCTCCGGAACCACCACTCCCAGATCCAACGCTGCCGCCGTCCAATCCACCCCTGCCGAGCTCGGGCTGCTTGGCCACGACTTCCGCGAGGAGGCGGGTGCCAAGGGTACCAGACCGGAGTGAGAGGAGGGTAGGGGCACGAGGTACACGCAGGTAGAGGAGGGAGCACTGGGAGGCGGAGATCTACGCTGAGGAGAGGGAAAGAGGCGCCAACAGTGGGGTCATGGATGGGGATTTGTTAGGGGCTCAAACCATCACCGTCGTCGTCCTCCTCGGCCATCATTTGAGTCGTCATCGGTTGGCTTGTGTAAGAGGATTAGACTTGGGTAGATCTAGGGGGGTTCACTTGTGGTGGGGAGATCGAGCGGAAGCCTCGCTTGGGTGTGCTGGCGGCGGCGGTTGTGGGAGGGTGAGTGGGGGAGACAAGTCGCACCGTGAGGGGAGATGGGTCGAGGGTGGCCGGAGGTGAGGAGGGGCGCCGGAGGTGAGGAGGTGAGGAGGGGCGCCGAAGGTCTAGGGTGGCCGGAGGTGAGGAGGGGCGCCGGAGGTCTAGGGTGGCCGGAGGTGAGGAGGGGCGCCATAGGTCTAGGGTGGCCGGAGGTGAGGAGGGGCGCCGGAGGTGTGGGGTGGCCGGAGGTCTGCGCTGGGGAAGGATTAGGTTGTTGTATGGGGCAGAGGCGGCGCGCGCGGGTGGAAGAGAGGAGACGAGGGAGGACACGAGGGACGCGGTCTGACCTAGGTCAGGCCGAATTTTGGTCTTCGGCCCAAAATCGAAACATCTAGCGCCAAGAATGATTTGGCAACACGCGCGCAGCTCCAAATTTTCGGTCGGTGACGTGGACAACCTCTCATTTTCTAATGTACACAATATGACGATTTGAAATCGTCATAGTGAGCTACCAATACCGCCGAGATGCATTCACTGTGTTATGACGATTTGAGCTAACAAAACCATGACGTTTTTAAGCAAGATCGTCGTAATTTTCTAAGGTTTTGAACCTCCTGAATACCTTACGACCATCTAGTGCAAAATCGTCATAATTCTATGACGATTTTGTCCACGGTCACTATTAGAAGGTCATAGAATAACACATTTCTTGTAGTGACCTAGAAGTGAAGGTTCTGGACTTGTATAAGGGGGAATCTCCCTATTCCGGTGAAACCGGGTAGGATAGTGCCCAAACTTGTGAAAAACATGGTTTTATATCATCCTATGACCTAAATAAATACAAAACAAGAGAGAGCTACGCCGGTCTACCCCCATCAGAAGAATGTCTAGGGGGTAGACGATCTGAGGCCCGCTGATCAGGTTTTCGCTGAAGGAAGACCACGAGAACGTCGGAATCAAATGAACACTTATATGTGTCCCTAGAATATGTGTGTGAGTGTGGTTCAAGGTTGGTAGGTTCTTGCATGTGTCCCCCTCGCATGCATGCGCTCTAACCTTGAAGCGAAGGTTCTAGACATGTATAAGGGGGAATCTCCCCGTTCCGATGAAACCGGGTAGGATAGTGCCCTAACTTCTGAACCAACATGGTTTTACATCATCCTATGACCTAAACAAACACAAAACAAGAGAAAGTTATGCCGGGCTACCCCCATCAGAAGAATGTCTAGGGGGTAGATGATCCGAGGCCCGCATATCAGGGTTTCACTAGAGGAAGACCACGAAAACGTCGGAATCAGATGAAAACTTGCATGTGTCCCTAGCATATGTGTGTGTGTGTGGTGCAAGGTTGGTAGGTGCTTGCTTGTGTCCCCCCTCGCATGCATGCGCTCTAACCTAGAAGCGAAGGTTTTGGACTTGTATAAGGGGGAATCTCCCTGTTCCGGTGAAACCGGGTAGGATAGTTCCCCAACTTGTGAACCAACATGGTTTTACATCATCCTATGCCCTAAACAAACAAAAAACAAGAGAGAGATACGCTGGGCTACCTCCATCAGAAGAATGTCTAGAGGGGTAGACGATCCGAGGCCCGCACATCAGGGTTTCGCCGGAGGAAGACCACAAGAACGTCGGAATCAGATGAAAACTTGCATGTGTCCCTAGCATATGTGTGTGAGTGTGATGCAAGGTTGCAAGGTGCTTGCACGTGTCCCCCCTCGCATGCATACGCTCTAACTTAGAAGCGAAGGTTCTGGACTTGTATAAGGGGGAATCTCCCCGTTTCGGGGAAACCGGGTAGGATAGTGCCCCTACTTGTGAACCAACATGGTTTTACATCATCCTATGACCTAAACAAACAAAAAACAAGAGAGAGCTATGTCGGGCTACCCCCATCAGAAGAATGTATAGGTGGTAGACGATCCGAGGCCCGTAGATCAGGGTTTCGCCGAAGGAAGACCACGAGAACGTCGGAATGAGATGAAACATTGCATGTGTCCCTGGCATATGTGTGTGAGTGTGGTGCAAGGTTGGTAGGTGCTAGCATGTGTCCCCCCTCTCATGCATGCACTCTAACCTAGAAGCGAAGGTTCTGGACTTGTAAAAGTGGGAATCTCCCTGTTCCGGTGAAATTGGGCAGGATATTGCCCCTACTTGTGAACCAACATGGTTTTACATCTTCCTATGACCTAAGCAAACACAAAACAAGAGAGAGCTACGCTGGGCTACCCCCATCAGAAGAATGTCTAGGGGTGTAGACGGTCCGAGGCCCGCAGATCAGGGTTTCGCCGGAGGAAGACCACGTGAATGCCGGAATCAGATGAAAACTTGCATGTGACCCTAGGATATGTGTGTGAGTGTGGTGCAAGGTTAGTAGGTGCTTGCATGTGTCCCCCCTCGCATGCATGCTGTCTAACCTAGAAGGGAAGGCTTTGGACTTGTATAAGGTGGGATCTCCCTGTTCCGGTGAAACCGGGTAGGATAGTGCCCCAACTTGTGAACCAACATGGTTTTACATCATCCTAAAACCTAAACAAACACAAAACAAGAGAGAGCTATGTTGGTCTACCCCCATCAGAAGAATGTCTTGGGGGGTAGACGATCAGAGGCCCGCAAATCAGGGTTTCGCCGGAGGAAGACCACGAGAACATCGGAATCAGATGAAAACTTGCATGTGTCCCTAGAATATGTGTGTGAGTGTGGTGCAAGGTTTGTAGGTGCTTGCATGTGTCCCCCCTCGCATGCATGCGCTCTAACCTAGAAGCGAAGGTTCTGGACTTGTATAAGGGGGATCTCCCTGTTCCGATGAAACCGGGTAGGATAGTCCCCTAACTTGTGAACCAACATGGCTTTACATCATCCTATGACCTAAACAAACACAAAACAAGAGAGATTTATGCCGTGCTACCCCCATCAGAAGAATCTCTAGGGGGGTAGATGATCCGAGGCCCGTAGATCAGGGTTTCACGGAGGATGACCACGAGAACGTTTTGGACTTGTATGAGGGGAATCTCCCCGTTCCGGTGAAACCGGGTAGGATAGTGCCCCAACTTGTAAACCAACATGGTTTTACATCATCCTATGACCTAAAAAAACACAAAACAAAAGAGAGATTCGCCGGGCTACCCCCATCAGAAGAATGTCTAGGGGGTAGACGATCTGAAGCCCGCAGATCACGGTTTCGCCGGAGGAAGACCACAAGAACGTGAGAATCCGATGAAAACTTGCATGTGTCCCTAGAATATGTGTGTGAGTGTGATGCAAGGTTGGTAGGTGCTTGCATGTGTCCCCCCTCGCATGCATGTGCTCTAACCTAGAAGCGAAGGTTCTGGACTTGTATAAGGGGGATTCTCCCTGTTGTAGTGAAATCGGGTAGGATAGTGCCCCTACTTGTGAACCAACATGGTTTTACATCATCCTATGACCTAAACAAACACAAAACAAGAGAGAGCTATGCCGGGCTACCCCCATCAGAAGAATGTCTAGGGGGGTAGACGATCCGAGGCCCGCAGATCAGGGTTTCGCCGGAGGAAGACCACGAGAACGTCGGAATCAGATGAAAACTTGCATGTGTCCCTGGCATATGTGTGTGAGTGTGATGCAAGGTAGGTAGGTGCTAGCATGTGTCCCCCCTCGCATGCATGCGCTCTAACCTAGAAGCGAAGGTTCTGGACTTGTAAAACTGGGAATATCCCTGTTCCAATGAAACCGGGTAGGATAGTGCCCCAACTTGTGAACCAACATGGTTTTACATCTTCCTATGACCTAAGAAAACACAAAACAAGAGAGAGCTACGCTGGACTACCCCCATCAAAAGAATGTCTAGGGGTGTAGATGGTCCGAGGCCCGCAGATCAGGGTTTCGCCGGAGGAAGACCACGTGAACGTCGGAATCAGATGAAAACTTGCATGTGACCCTAGGATATGTGTGTGAGTGTGGTGCAAGGTTGGTAGGTGCTTGCATGTGTCCCCCCTCGCATGCATGCGCTCTAACCTAGAAGGGAAGGTTCTAGACTTGTATAAGGTGGGATCTCGCTGTTCCGGTGAAACCGGGTAGGATAGTGCCCCAACTTGTGAACCAACATGGTTTTAAATCATCCTAAAACCTAAACAAACACAAAACAAGAGAGAGCTACGCCGGGCTACCCCCATCAGAAGAATGTCTTGGGGGGTAGACGATCAGAGGCCCGCAGATCAGGGTTTCGCCTGAGGAAGACCACGAGAACGTCGGAATCAGATGAAAACTTGCATGTGTCCCTAGAATATGTGTGTGAGTGTGGTGCAAGGTTTGTAGGTGCTTGCATGTGTCCCCCCTCGCATGCATGCGCCCTAACCTAGAAGCGAAGGTTCTGGACTTGTATAAGGGGGATCTCCCTGTTCCGATGAAACCGGGTAGGATAGTGCCCTAACTTGTGAACCAACATGGTTTTACATCATCCTATGACCTAAACAAACACAAAACAAGAGAGAGTTATGCCGGGCTACCCCCATCAGAAGAATCTCTAGGGGGGTAGATGATCTGTGGCCCGTAGATCAGGGTTTCACTGGAGGAAGACCACGAGAACGTCGGAATCAGATGAAAACTTGCATGTGTCCCTAGCATATGTGTGTGAGTGTGGTGCAAGGTTGGTAGGTGCTTGCATGTGTCCCCCCTCGCATGCATGCGCTCTAACTTAGAAGCGAAAGTTCTGGACTTGTATAAGGGGGAATCTCCCTGTTCCGGTGAAACCGGGTAGGATAGTGCCCCAACTTGTGAACCAACATGGTTTTACATCATCCTATGACCTAAACAAACACAAAACAAGAGATAGATACGACGGGCTACCCCTATCAGAAGAATGTCTAGGGGGTAGACGATCCGAGGCCCGCAGATCACGGTTTCGCCGGAGGAAGACCACAAGAACGTCGGAATCAGATGAAAAATTGCATGTGTCCCTAGCATATGTGTGTTAGTGTAATGCAAGGTTGGTAGGTCCTTGCATTTGTCCCCCCTCGCATGCATGCGCTCTAACCTAGAAGCGAAGGTTCTAGACTTGTATAAGGGGGAATCTCCCCGTTCCGGTGAAACCGGGTAGGACAGTGCCCCAACTTGTGAACCAACATGGTTTGACATCATCCTATGACCTAAACAAACACAAAACGAAAGAGAGATACGCCGGGCTACCCCCATCAGAAGAATATCTAGGGGGGTAGATGATCCGAGGCCCGCAGATTAGGGTTTCGCCGGAGGAAGACCACGAGAACGTCGGAATCAGATGAAAACTTGGATGTGTCCCAAGCATATGTGTGTGAGTGTGGTGCAAGGTTGGTAGGTGCTTGCATGTGTCCCCATTGCACGCATGCGCTCTAACCTAGAAGTGAAGGTTCTAGACTTGTATAAGGGGGAATCTCCCTGTTCCGGTGAAACCAGGTAGGATAGTGCCCCAACTTGTGAACCAACATGGTTTTACATCATCCTATGACCTAAACAAACACAAAACAAGAGAGGGCTACGCCGGGCTACCCCCATCAGAAGAATGTCTAGGGGGGTAGACGATCTGAGGCCCGCAGATCAGGGTTTCGCCGGAGGAAGACCACGAGAACATCGGAATCAGATAAAAATTTGCATGTCTCCCTCACATATGTGTGTGAGTGTGGTGCAAGGTTGGTAGGTGCTAGCATGTGTCCCCCCTCTCATGCATGCACTCTAACCTAGAAGTGAAGGTTCTGGACTTGTAAAAGTGGGAATCTCCCTGTTCCGGTGAAACTGGGTAGGATATTGCCCGAGAGCTACGCCGGGCTACCACTATGAGAAGATTTTCTAGGTTTATTGTTTTTGCATACACTAATGTTGCTAATAAAGTTTGTGTGAGGCTTTGTATGAAAGGAATTTTTAGGTATAGGAGAGAAGGAAACTGCAGAGTCCATTTCCGAATAGGTAAAAGTATTGGAAATCAAAGGTTCACGAAAGACCTTTATCTTTATATTTTTGTTGTTTTTATTCCATATGGAAGGTTACGAGACGAAAAAGAGGAGGAAACGGAGCCCGGATGGGCCACACCCACCAGTGGCGCGGGCCCCAGCTGGCCTCGCCACCAGGGGTGTGAGCCTTGAGTCCGCTCTCACCCGTTGCTGCAATGTACCTTCCTTATGTAGTAAAACTTCGTAATATATAATCCCCCGGAACCCCAGAGGTTCGTATATCGTGTTCTCGACATGTTTTTGTTTTGATCTGTTTCTATCAGGCAGATTCTCAGTTTTAGAGCCACAGTGGCTTTATCTTGATTACCCATGGAGGATTCCTCCGATGATGTCATCAACCCGTATATGTATAATATGCAAGGCATGAAGAAGTCTCTCCCCGAGCTTCTGTCAATGCTTAAAACTGCAGAAGTGGAGATCAAAAAGGAACATAAAGTGTTGATGATCAATAGGAACACTGGTTTCAAGAAAGACAAGAAGGGAAAATGGAAGGGAAGTCAGGGCGGCAAGCCTGTTGCCGCGCCTGAAAAGAAACCCCGAGTTGGACCTAAGTCTGATTCTGAGTGCTACTATTGTAAGGGGACTGGCCATTGGAAGCGCAACTGCCCCAAGTATCCGCGGACAAGAAGGCCTAAGGCAAACAAAGGTATATATGATATACATGTTATTGATGTGTACTTGACTAGTGCTCGCAGTAGCACACGGGTATTTGATACGGTGTTGCTAATATTTGTAACTCGAATCAGGGGCTGCGGAACAAGCGACCGCTAGCAAGGGGTGAGGTCAAGATGCGTGTCGGCAATGGATCAAGCGTTGATGTGATCGCCGTCGGAACGCTGCCTCTCCACTTGCCGTCGGGATTAGTTATAAACTTGAATAAATGTTATCTGGTGCCTGCACTGAGCATGAACATTGTATCTGGATCGTTGTTTGATGCGAAGTGGTTATTCATTTAAATCCGAGAACAATGGTTGTTCCATTTATATGAATGAAATCTTTTATGGTCATGCACCGATGATGAATGGTTTATTTCTATTAGATCTCGATGATAATGTTACACATACTCATAATGCTGATGCTAAAAGGATTAAACTTAATGATGATATATCCGCATATATGTGGCACTGCCGTCTAGGTCATATATGCGTTAAACGCATGAAGAAGCTCCATTCGGATGGACTTTTGGAATCACTTGATTATGAATCAGTTGATACATGTGAGCCATGCCTTATGTGCAAGATGACTAGAATGCCGTTTTCCGGTTCAATGGAACGGGCGACAGATTTATTGGAAATCATACATTCTGATGTATGTGGTCCAATGAGTGTGTCGTCGCGAGGTGGATATCGTTATTTTGTTACTTTCACGGATGATTTGAGTAGATACGGTTATATCTACTTGATGAAACACAAGTCTGAAACCTTTGAAAAGTTCAAGGAATTTCAGAATGAAGTGGAAAATCATCGTAATAGAAAGATCAAATTTCTACGGTCCGACGGTGGAGGTGAGTATCTAAGTTACTGTTGGAGATATGCCCTAGAGGCAATAATAAATGTAGTTATTATTATATCTTTGTGTTTATGATAAATGTTTACATTCATGCTATAATAGTATTAACAAGGAAACATTGATACTTGTGTGATTTGTAAACTTAATTTGAAGTCCCTAGTATAGCCTCTATACATCACTAGCTTGTTGGTTGATAAATGATTGTGGTTTCCCTATCATGAACATTGAGATGTTATCAACAAAAAGATCATATCGTTAGGAGAATGATATGATGGACATACTCCTATAGATAAGCGTAGCATAAAGATCAAGTCATTTCAATAGTTCAATTGCTATATGCTTTCTGATACATAGTAACCTAATTCCTTCGACCATGAGATCATGCATATCACCTTTACCGGATGGATGCTTTGATGACATCAAACACCACACCGTAACTGGGTGGCTATAAAGGTGGCATTGAGTGTTCGGAAAGTATTGGTTGAAACACATGGATCAAGAGTGGGATTTGTCCATCCATATGACGGATATATATACTCTGGGCCCTCTTGGTGGAATGTCATCCAATTAGCTTTCAAGCATGTGACTGGCTCACAAGGGATCACATATCACGGGAACAAGAAAAGAGTACTTATCGGTAACGAGGTTGAACTAGGTATGCAGAGATACCTACGATCATAACCTCGGATAAGTAAACTATCGTGAGACCAAGGGAAATTGGTATCGTATGTAAGTGGTTCATTCGATCGCAAAGTAATCGTAGAAATATGTGGGAGCCATATGAATTTCCAGATTCCTCTATTGGTTATTGTTTGGAGAAGTGTCTCGATCATGTCCGCATAATTCACGAACCATAGGGAGACACACTTAAGGATTCGACGTTGTTTGAGTAGTTATGGTATGATGAGAAAGAGACCGAATGTTGTTCGGAGTCTCGGATGGGATCCAGGATATCACGAGGAGATCCGGAATGGTCCGGAGAATAAGATTCATATAAGGAAAGTCCCGCTTTGAGTTCGGAATGATTCCGTGTTTTCATCGAATGTTCTAGAAGGTTTTAATGTCCAAGATTAGGAGGGGAAGGGGTACATGAATGTGTCATTGCAAGTTGGAATGATTGCATCATGTACTAAGTGTCATCGCTGTTCCAAATAAGGGATTAATTCAAATCCTAATTTGAAAAGTCAAATAGCTAGTTTGAAAAGTCAAATGGCTAAAATTGGAAAGAGGAAAAGAGGAGGAAGTGGGAAACCGAGTTGGGGAGGGAATCCCTCCTCCAACCGGCGGCGCCCCCTCCAAGCCGAGTTGGGGAGGGACTCCCCTCCCTCCCCTTGGCCGCCGGCCCCTCCACCTATATAAGGAGGGGCAGGGCTCCCTCCTAGAACAAACACGTCCCTCACCTCAAACCCTAGAAGCTGCAGCCCACCATAGCCGCCGCCGCCCCTAAGGGTTTTGCCCTAGCCGCCGACTTGGGGGTCCCCGGAACCCTAGCCGTCGGCTCTAGCACTTCCTCCTTGGTGTGTCTAAACCCTAGATCGCCGAGGAGATCTCTCATACTCCACCATACTCACTCCGGCTTAAGGCGAAGCCCTGCGAGATCTCCCTCTCATCACGCCGCCATTGCCTTAGGAATCGAGGAGAGTGCTACAACCTCTGCGCCTTCGGAACAAGGAGAGGAAGGTCTTCCGAGTACCGAACCTGTGAGTGATCGGAGGAGCCGGAACGCAGCGCCGGAAGGATCGTCTACGCGATCTTGAGATCGGGAAGAGTACGACTACATCACCCACGAGAATCCGCTCTCGTTAAACGCTTTGGAATCTTCGAGGGTAAGTTATTCCATCGACTCATTGCTACAATCTAGTAGATAGATCTTGGCTTGTTTGTTTGTATGCGATAGAAAATTTTTGTTTTCCATGCTACGAAACCCTACAGTGGTATCAGAGCCGTGTCTATATGTAGATCTGTTGCACGAGTAGAACACAATGGTCATTGTGGGCATTGATGCTTTTATTGTCGATTGCATCTTGTGTACTTTGCATCTTGCGGTATGTTGGGATGAAGTGGCCCGGGCTAACCTTACATGACATCGTTCATGAGACTTGCTCCACGCTTGACATGCAACTTGTATTGCATAAGTGGCTTTGCGGGTGCCTGTTTCTCCTAGCATAGTTAAGATCCAATTTACAACGGGTGATTAACAATACTAGTATCAATGTTGTGGTTCTTGTTCGTACGTTAGAACGACACTTATTGAAAGCCCCAAACCATGTAAAACATGCAAAGAAAGTAGAGGCGTCTAACTTTGTTTTGCAGGGGTGTGCTGTGATGTGATATGGCCATGATTGTGATTATATTTGATGTATGCAATGTTCCTTATTGTAAGTTGGCAACCGGCAGGAGCCATATGGTTGTCTTTAATTTATGTTAAGACCCGCGTGTCTATTCAAAGTAGTTGTAATAGTTGAAGCCGGTGGACGACAACCATGGAGAAGCGTCATTGACCTTGATGCAATGCTGGTGATGATGGAGATCATGTTCGTGCTTGAAGATGGAGATCGGAAGCACAAAGAAGAAAGGCCATATCATATCACATATTTTGAATTGCATGTGATGTTAATCCTTTATGCATCTTGTATTGCTTAGTAGACGACGGTAGCATTATAAGATGATCCCTCATGCACATGAATTTCAAGTCATAAAGTGTTCACCCTTAGTTAGCACCGTTGCTAAAGCTTGTTGTTTCGAAGCACCACGTGATGATCGGGTGTGTTAGATTCTGCAAGTGTATACAACGTGATCAATCCAGATTTGCTCATGCGGAAACTAAGGTTTGATCTTGACGAGCCTAGCATGTACAGACATGGTCTCGGAACACGGATCACCGAAAGGTAAAGCATGAATCATATAGTATATATGATGAACATGACGATTGTTCGCCATTGAAACTATATCAACTCTCGTGATGATCGGTGTTGATGTAGTGGATTTGGATCGTGTGATCACTAAAACAATGTGAGGGCTGTTGTTTTGAGTGGGAGTTCACCTAGATTAACTTTATTATTAATTTGAACTCAATTTGTCATAAACTTAGTCTAAACTATTTTAATGCGTTCCTAGAGAAAGAAAAGTTGAAAAACAATGGAAGCAACTTCGCGGATTGGTTCCGCAATTTGAGGATTGTCCTCACAACTGGTAATTTTACCTATGTGTTGGATGCACCGCTGGGTGACCCACCTGCAGCTGATGCTTCCGATGAAGTAAAGAATGTTTACCTCGCTCGGAAGAATCAATACTCCATAGTTCAGTGTGCTATCTTGTATGGTTTGGAATCGAGCTTGTAAAAGGTTTGAGAATTGACCCATATGATATTGTCGAGGATCTCAAATTGATTTTTGTGACTCATGCGGCAATTGAAAGTTATGAGGCTTTTGAAAAGTTCTTTAACCGCAAGATGGAAGAGGGCAGTCGGTGAGCATGTGCTTAAGATGTGCGGGCACGCAAACAAACTTCAAAGCTTGGGTATAGTGATTCCTAATGCTCGGGATTTATCGTGTCCTCCAATCACTACCACCAAGTTACAAGAACTTTGTGATGAACTACAACATGCGTAACAGGAAAAGCATTGCAGTAACTGTTTGCTATGTTAAAGTCTGCAAGTGGAGATCAAGAAAGAGCACCAAGTGTTGTTGGTCAATAAGACCACCAAATTCAAGAAAGGCAAGTCTAAGAAGGGACACTTCAAGAAGGGTGGTAAGAAAGTTACCACGCCAAAAGAAGACCAAGGCTGGACCTAAGACGATCTTGAGTGCTTTACCGCAAGGGAGAAGGTCCTGAAGCGGAATTGCCCAAAGTACTTGGCGGATTTGAAGAACGGCAAAATCAAGAAGAAAGGTATATCGATATACATGTTATTGATGTGTATCTCACTAGTACCGTAGTAGTGCCCGGGTATTTGATATCTTGGTTAATTTGCTCATATTTGTAACTCAAACAGTGCTTGAGAATAAACGGAAGCTAGCGAAGAATGAGGTGACGATGCGCGTGGAAACGGATCAAAGGTTGATGTGATCGCGGTCGGCACGCTACCCTTCATCTACCATCGGGATTAGTTTTATACTTAAATAATTGTTATTTGGTGCCTGCGTTGAGCATGAACATTATATCGGGATCTTGTTTATTGCGAGACGGTTACTTGTTTAAGTCCGAGAATAATGGTTGTTCGATTTATATGAGTAATATGTTTTATGCACATGCACCTTTGATAGATGGTCTATTCTTATTGAATCTCGATAGTGGAAATACACATATCAACAACATTGAGGCTAAACGTTTGAAATCAAGCGATAATTCGACCTATATGTGGCACTGTCGTCTTGGTCACATTGGAGTGAAACGTATGAAGAAACTCCATTCCGATGGACTTCTTGAATCACTTGAAAGATGCGAAGCATGTCTGATGGGTAAAATGACTAAGACTCCATTTTCTGGTATGATGGAGCGAGCTACAGACTTATTGGAAATCATACATACCGATGTGTGTGGTCCAATGAGTGTAGCATCGCGCGGTGGTTATCGTTATGTTCTTACCTTCACGGATGACTTGAGTAGATATGGGTATATCTATTTCATGAAACATAAGTCTGAAACTTTCGAGAAGTTTAAGGAGTTTCAAAGTGAGGTAGAGAATCAACGTAACAAGAAGATTAAATTTCTACGTTCTGATCGTGGAGGTGAATATCTAAGTTATGAGTTTGGCGAGCATTTGAAGAAATGCGGAATACTTTCGCAGTTGACACCGCCGGGAACACCACAGCGTAATGGTGTGTCCAAACGTCGTAATTGAACTATCTTAGATATGGTTCGTTCTATGATGTCACTTACAGATTTACCGCTATCATTTTGGGGTTATGCATTATAAAAAGCCGCATTCACTTTAAATAGGGCACCGTCTAAATCCGTTGAAACGACACCGTATGAATTATGGTTTGGGAAGAAACCTAGATTGTCGTTTCTTAAAGTTTGGGGATGCGAAGCCTATGTAAAGAAGTTACAGCTGGACAAGCTTGAACCCAAAGCGGAAAAATGCGTCTTCATAGGATACCCGAAGGAAACTATTGGGTATACCTTCTATCACAGATCCGAAGGCAAAGTCTTCGTTGCTAAGAATGGATCCTTTCTAGAGAAGGAATTTCTCTCGAAAGAAGTGACTGGAAGGAAAGTAGAAATCGACGAGGTTGTCGGACCTTCTCTCGAAATTGCGAGTAGCGCAACACCGGAAGAAGTTCCTGTGGTGCCTGCACCAATTAGAGAGGAAGCTAATGATGGTGATAATGAAACTTCGGTTGAAGTTGCTACAGAGCCTCGGAGGTCAACGAGAACTCGTACCACTCCAGATTGGTATGATCCCGTTATGAGTGTCATGTTGGTGGACAACACCGATGACCCTGAGACATATGAGGAAGCAATGATGAGCCCAGATTCCAATAAATGGCAAGAAGCCATGAAATCCGAGATTGGATCCATGTACGAAAACCAAGTATGGACTTTGGTGGACTTACTGGGATGGCGGAAGGTCACGAGAACAAATGGATCTTCAAGAAGAAAAAGATCTGATGGTAATGTTATCGTCTATAAAGCTCGACTTGTCGCAAACGGGTTTCGACAAATTCAAGGAGTTGACTATGAGACTTTCTCACCAGTAGCGAAGCTAAAGTCTGTGAGGATTATGTTAGCAATCGCTGCATATTACGATTATGAGATATGGCAGATGGATGTCAAAACAGCATTCCTCAATGGAGACATTGATGAAGAGTTATATATGATGCAACCCAAAGGTTTTGTCGATCCTAAAGATGCTAACAAGGTATGCAAACTTCAACGGTCCATCTATGGATTGAAGCAAGCATCCCGAAGTTGGAATCAACGTTTTGATAAGGTGATCAAAAGTTTTGGTTTTATACAAACTTATGGAGAAGCTTGTATTTACAAGAAAGTGAGTGGGAGCTCTATAGCATTCTTAATACTATATGTGGATGACATATTGTTGATTGGGAATGATGTAGACCTTCTTAATAGTGTCAAGGAATACTTGAATAATTGTTTTTCAATGAAGGATCTTGGCGAAGCAGCTTACATATTAGGCATAAAGATTTATAGAGATAGATCGAAACGCCAAATATCATTGTCACAGAGTACATATTTGGACAAAGTTCTAAAGAGGTTTGGAATGGAAGATAGCAAGAAAGGGTTCTTGCCCATGTTGCCCAATACGACCTTGAGTAAAACTCAAAGTCCGACATCGGCAGAAGATAGAGAAAGGATGAGTAAGACTCCCTATGCCTCAGCCATAGGATCTCTAATGTATGCCATGCTATGTACTAGACCCGACATTGCATATGCTGTTAGTTTAACTAGCAGATATCAAAGTGATCCAGGAGTGGATCATTGGACAGCGGTCAAAAACATCCTTAAGTACTTGAGAAGAACTAAGGATATGGTTCTTTCTTATGGAGGTGATGAACAGCTCGTTGTTAATGGTTACACCGATGCTAGTTGGAACACCGATCCGGATGATTCTAAATCACAATCTGGATACGTATTTATTTTGAATGGTGCAGCAGCGAATGGAGGCAAAGCAAAGCAAAGCGTTGGCGAGATCTTCAACTGAATCAGAATACATGGCTGCCGGAGGCTTCACAAGAAGCGATATGGATGAAAGAGTTCATTCTGAGCTAGGTGTGGTTCCTAGTGCGCTGGACCCAATGTCTATCTCTCGTGATAACATGGGCGCCATAGCCAATGCGCAAGAACCAAGGTCACACAAGAAGTGAAGCACATCAAGCTACATTTTCACGCTTATTCGAGAACATATCCAAGATGGGGATATAAAGATTTGCAAAGTACACACAGATCCGAATGTGGCGGATCCGTTGACTAAATCTCTCCGAGGGCAAACATGACCAGCACCAAACCGCCATGGGTGTTTGGTATATTACCATGTAATCTAGATTAGATGACTCTAGTGCAAGTGAGAGATCTGGAGATATGCCCTAGAGGCAATAATAAATGTAGTTATTATTATATCTTTGTGTTTATGATAAATGTTTACATTCATGCTATAATAGTATTAACAAGGAAACATTGATACTTGTGTGATTTGTAAACTTAATTTGAAGTCCCTAGTATAGCCTCTATACATCACTAGCTTGTTGGTTGATAAATGATTGTGGTTTCCCTATCATGAACATTGAGATGTTATCAACAACAAGATCATATCGTTAGGAGAATGATATGATGGACATACTCCTATAGATAAGCGTAGCATAAAGATCAAGTCATTTCAATAGTTCAATTGCTATATGCTTTCTGATACATAGTAACCTAATTCCTTCGACCATGAGATCATGCATATCACCTTTACCGGATGGATGCTTTGATGACATCAAACACCACACCGTAACTGGGTGGCTATAAAGGTGGCATTGAGTGTTCGGAAAGTATTGGTTGAAACACATGGATCAAGAGTGGGATTTGTCCATCCATATGACGGATAGATATACTCTGGCCCTCTCGGTGGAATATCATCCAATTAGCTTGCAAGCATGTGACTGGCTCACAAGGGATCACATATCACGGGAACGAGAAAAGAGTACTTATCGGTAACTAGGTTGAACTAGGTATGCAGAGATACCGACGATCATAACCTCGGATAAGTAAACTATCGTGAGACAAAGGGAAATTGGTACCGTATGTAAGTGGTTCAATCGATCGCAAAGTAATCGTAGAAATATGTGGGAGCCATATGAATTTCCAGATTCCTCTATTGGTTATTGTTCGGAGAAGTGTCTCGATCATGTCCGCATAATTCACGAACCGTAGGGAGACACACTTAAGGATTCGACGTTGTTTGAGTAGTTATGGTATGATGAGAAAGAGACCGAATGTTGTTCGGAGTCTCGAATGGGATCCGGGATATCACGAGGAGATCCGGAATGGTCCGGAGAATAAGATTCATATAAGGAAAGTCCTGTTTCGGAGTTCGGGAATGATTCCGTGTTTTCATCGAATGTTCTAGAAGGTTCCGGAATGTCCCAGACTCGAGGAAGGGTACATGAATGTGTCATTGCAAGTTGGAATGATTGCATCATGTACTAAGTGTCATCGCTGTTCCAAATAAGGATTAATTCAAATCCTAATTTGAAAAGTCAAATAGCTAGTTTGAAAAGTCAAATGGCTAAAATTGGAAAGAGGAAAAGAGGAGGGAGGAACCGAGTTGGGAGGAAATCCTCCTCCAACCGTGGCGCCTCCAAGCCGAGTTGGGAGGGACTCCTCCCCTTGGCTGCCGCCTCCACCTATATAAGGAGGGACAGGCTCCTCCTAGAACAAACAAGTCCCTCACCTCAAACCCTAGAAGTCAGCCCACCATAGCCGCGCCTTAGGGTTTTGCCCTAGCCGACTTGGAGGTCCCGGAACCCTAGCCGCGGCTCTAGCACTTCTCCTTGGTGTGTATAAACCCTAGATTGCCGAGGAGCTCTCATACTCCACCATACTCGCTCCGCTTAAGGCGAAGCCTGCGAGATCTCCCCTTCCTGCATTACGCCAGGTTGCCTTTAGGAATCGCGAGGAGAGTGCCACAACCTCCATTTTCTTTGGAACAAGGAGATGAAGGTCTTCCGAGTACCGAACGCAGTGACCGACGCGGTAGCGCCGCTTAACGCATGGGAAGGATCGCTCACGCGATCTTGAGATCGGGAAGAGTACGACTACATCACCCACGAGAATCCGCAATCGTTAAACGCTTTGGAATCGTCGAGGGTAAGTTATTCCATCGACTCGTTGCTACAATATAGTAGATAGATCTTGGCTTGTTTGTTTGTATGCCATAGAAAATTTTTGTTTTCCATGCTACGAAACCCTACAGTTACGAGTTTAGCACTCACATGAAATAGTGTGGAATTGTTTCACAACTCACACCTGCCGGAACACCACAGCTAAATGGTGTGTCGGAACGTCGTAATCGTACTTTATTAGATATGGTTCGATCTATGATGTCTCTGACGGACTTGCCGTTGTCATTTTGGGGTTATGCACTAGAAACTGCTGCATTCACTTTAAATCGGGCACCATCTAAATCCGTTGAAAAGACACCGTATGAATTGTGGTTTGGAAACAAACCTAAGCTGTCATTTCTTAAAGTTTGGGGATGCGATGTTTATGTGAAGAAACTTCAACCGGAAAAACTCGAACCCAAAGAAGAAAAATGCGTCTTCATAGGATACCCTAAAGAAACTATTGGGTATTCCTTCTATCACAGATCCGAGGGCAAGGTTTTTGTTGCCAAGAATGGATCCTTTCTAGAGAAAGAGTTTCATGAAAGGTGTGAGTAGTCGGAAGGTAGAACTCAAGAGGTTGTGGAACCTTCTCTTCAAAGTATGGCGAGTAGCGCCGGAAGTTGTTCGAGTTGGCTCCACCGCTGAAGAGGGAACTAATGATAATGATCATGAAACTCCGAAGAGAGTACTACCGAACCTCGCAGTCAAACAGACGCTGCGATCTGTATGGAAATCGTGTCATGAATTTCATGGTTGATGAAAATGATGACCCTGCGACGTATGAAGAAGCGATGATGAGCCCGGATTCCAACAAATGGTTAGAAGCCATGAAATCCGAGATGGAATCCATGTATGAAAATCAAGTTTGGAACTTGGTGGAATTACCTCATGACCGAAAGGCCGTGGAGAACAAATGGATTTTCAAAAGGAAAACTGATGCTGATGGTAATGTGACCGTCTATAAAGCTCGACTTGTCGCAAAGGGGTTTCGACAAATTCAAGGTGTTAACTACGATGAGACTTTCTCTCCCGTAGCGATGCTTAAGTCAGTTACGATTATGTTAGCAATTGCTGCATATTTCTATTATGAGATATGGCAGATGGATGTCAAAACCGCGTTTCTCAATGGTAATATTGAAGAAGAGTTGTATATGATACAACCAAAGGGTTTTGTCGATCCTAAGGATGCTAACAAGGTGTGCAAGCTTCAGCGATCCATCTATGGATTGAAGCAAGCATCACGAAGTTGGAATCTCCGCTTTGATGAGGTGATCAAAGAGTTTGGATTTGTCCAAACTTATGGAGAAGCTTGTATTTACAAGAAAGTGAGTGGGAGCAATGTGGCATTTCTGATATTATATGTGGATGACATATTATTGATCGGAAATGATATATATCTTTTAAACAGTGTTAAAAGTTATCTAAACAAATTTTCAATGAAGGACCTAGGTGAGCGTCATACATATTAGGCATAAAGATCTATAGAGATAGATCTAGGCGCCTAATAGGGCTATCGCAAAGTACATACCTTGATAAGATTTTAAAGAAGTTTAAAATGGACGGAAGTAAGAAGGGGTTCTTACCTATGTTGCAAGGCAAGACATTGAGTAAGACTCAAAGTCCGGCCAAGGAAGAAAGAGAGATAATGGACAAAGTCCCCTATGCTTCAGCCATAGGCTCTATAATGTACGCATGCTATGTACAAGACCGGATGTGGCACATGCTATTAGTTTGACTAGTAGGTACCAATCGGATCCAGGTTCGGAACACTGGACATCGGTCAAGAATATCCTTAAGTACTTACGAAGAACTAAGGATATGTTTCTTGTATACGAAGGTGAAGAAGAGCTCGTCGCTAAGTGTTATGTCGACGCTAGCTTTGACACCGATCCGGATGACTCTAAGTCTCAATCCGGATACGTATTTCTCATGAATGGCGGAGCGGTTAGTTGGAGGAGCTCCAAACAACCTGTGGTAGCGGATCAACAACGGAGGCCGAATATGTTCTTTGCTTGAGCGGCTCAGAAGCGATTTGATGAAGGAGTTCATATCCGAACTAGGAGTGGTGGCAAACGTTGGACCCAATGGTGATCTATTGTGACAACAATGGTGCCATTGCCAATGCCAAAGAGCCAAGGTCTCACAAGCATTCCAAGCATATTAAGCGCCGGTTTCACTCCATCCATGAGCATGTCAAGGATGGAGATATAAAGATTTAGAAGTACATACGGGTCTCAATGTAGCAGATCCGTTGACTAAAACTCTCCCTAGAGAAAAACATGATCAACACCAGAACTCAATGGGTGTTAGATTTATCACTATGTAACTAGATTATTGTCTCTAGTGCAAGTGGGAGACTGAAGGGAATATGCCCTAAGAGGCAATAATAAAGTGTTTATTATGTGTATTCCAAGTATATGATAGATGTTTCTTTTGCATGCTATAATTGTATTGATACGGAAACGTTAATACATGTGTGTTTAATAAACAAACAGAAAGTTCCTAGTTATGCCTCTCTCATAAACTAACTCGTTGATTAATAAGATGATCAAGGTTTCCTGATCATGGACATTAGATGTTGTTAATAACAGGATCACAACATTAGTGTAATGGTGTGATGAACATTCATCCAAAGTATAGAATTACGATCAAAGTCATTGAGTTTATATTGCTATAACAACTTACGAAGTGATCCTAATCCTTAGACCATGAGATCATGTCAATCACTAACACCGGAAGAGTTTCTTGATAACATAAAACATCTGAAGGGTTTCGCGGCATAGTAAATCAAAATTTTCTACGGAGCGAACAGAGGGAAAGCCAAGATCTAATCTAGGAGATGCAAACAACGAGAGAGATTGGATTAGATCTTCATACCCTTGAAGATTCGCACAGCGGAACGTTCGTCGAAACGTGGGTGATGTAGTCGTACTCGCTTCTCCTCCTCGCGATCCGATCCGACCTAGCACCACAAGTGGCGGTGCCTCCGTGAGATGCACACGTGCAGCACCTCGACGTCTCATCCTTCCTCGGACCAGCGAGTATGGTGGAGAGATAGATTGGATCTACAACACGACGGCGTGGTGTATATGGTGGAGAATTTCTGCTGCAGGGCTTCGCCTACAAACAGTCGGGAGGGAGAGAGGAAGGTAGCAAGGCTGCTAGGGCTTGGAGGAAGGTGTGTGTAGGGGAGGCACCACCCTCTATATATAGAGGGGCGGCCAGCCCTGCCCCTCCTCCAAGCCTATCTCTAGTTTAAACAATTTAAACTCTCCCTTATCTAGAAATCCTATCTCTAGTTTAAGCGATTTAAATTCTCCCTTATCTAGAAATTCTATCCCGAGATTTAAACGAGTCAAATCTCTCTAGAATCGGCTGGGCCCTATGGGGCCTTGTGCCCTGCCCAATGCGCCAGGACACTCCCTCATAGGCCCATGCCCCTCCCGGAAGGTGGGGCCACGTTGGTCCCTTCCGGAAGGTTCTAGAAGCTTCCGCATACAATACCGATTAACCCTAACAATTCAACTCCAAAACTGCACGCCTTATATGAATCTTATTCTCCGGACCATTCGAACCTCTCGTGATATCCCGGATCCCATCCGAGACTCAACAAAAATTCATGAACCAATTATCCAATCTATCCTAGCGTCAAGACACGTTATGTGTGACCGCGGTTCGAGAATATGCGTACATGATCTTCTATCAATAATCAACAGCGGGTCTGGGCACCCATATTGACTCCCACATTCATCGATGATCATATCGGATGAACCACGATGCCGGATTCAATCAATCCCATATATATATTCCTTCGCCTCGCGATATTTTACTTGCCCGAGATTCGATCGTCGGTATGCGTCATACCTAGTTCAATCTCGCTCACGAAGTACTTTACTTGTTCCAGAATCCGATATCACTTTGTGATTAACTCCTTAACCACATGCTTGCAAGCGGTGTTGATATCGACACGAGTGGGCCCGAAGTATATCTCTCCGACCTGGGAGGGACAAATTCCATCTCGATACATACAACCCAACAGATACTTTCCGATCACCTGAGAGACACCTTTATGATCACCCTCTCATAGGATGACGTTTCATGACCTCAAAGCTTTCTTCCGGTACCAGGGAGTTTCATTATCTCATGGTCTAAGGAATACAATATTTGACATAAGAAAAGCTTCGCAAAGATGAACACGATGAAACGATCTAATTGCTTCGCTTAGTTTGGGTCTGTCCATCATATCATTCTCCCAATGATATGATCTCATTATCAATTGACAACTCATGTCTATGGTTAGGAAACCTTAACCATCATTGATCAATGAGCTTGTCCATAGAGGCGTAGTAGGGACAAGGTGTTGTTCACAAACCACACAAGTATTAAAGTTTCCACTTAATACAATTCTAGCATGGAATATAAACTTTATCATGAACAATAATTATAATAATAACAACTTTATTATTGCCTCTAGGGCATAATTCCAACAGTCTCCCACTTGCACTAGAGTCAATGATCTAGTTTACATTTGGCAACAATCTCACACCCATGGCACTGAGGTGTTGATCATGTTTTACACGTGGAAGAAGTTTAGTCAATGGATCTGCGACATTCAGATCCGTATGTACTTTGCTAATCTTCAGATCTCCATCTGCTATATAATCTCGGATTATATGAAACTTGCGGTTGATATGCTTGGTCTTTGGATGATATCTTGGTTCCTTAGCGAGTGCTATGGCGCCAGTGTTGTCACACAATATATCCAAAGGGGTCCAATGCACTTGAACCACGCCAAGCTCATGATGAAGTTTCGATCCAAACTCCTTCACTTGACGCTTTGCAGCAGCCATGTATTCCGCTTTCATCAGATCCCGCGATCACGCTTTGCTTGCGCTTCTCCAGCTCAGCTCCTCCATTCAAAATATAAACGTATCACGTCTCGAGATTTGGAATCATCCTTGTCGGTGTCGAAACTAGCATCAACGTAACCTTTACGACAAGTCGTTCATCACCCCCATAGACTAAGAACATTTCTTTAGTTCTATTTAGGTACTTTAGGATGTTCTTCAGCTTGTCCAAAGGTTCCACTCTGGATCACTTTGATAACTTTCGTCAAACTAAGAGCGTTGGACACATCCGGTCTAGTACACAAAGATGGCATACATGATGGAACCTATGGCCGAGGCATAAGGCACTTTGCTCATAGCTTCCTATCATTTACCGTGAATGGACACGAGCCTTGCTCAATATCTTACCGACAACATAGGCATCGAACCTTTCTTTGCCTTATCCATTCGAACCTTTTCGAACTTTGTCTAGGTATGTACTTTGGCTTAAAGCTATCAGCGCCTTTTGTCTATCTCTATAGATTTTGATTCCCAATATATAAGCTTTCACCTAGGTCTTTCATTGAAAACACTTGTTCAAATAACTCTTCACATCGTTAAGCATGTTGATGTCATTTCGATAATCAATATGTCATCCACATACAGATCGTAAACGCCACCGAGCTCCCACTCACTTTCTTGTAGATGCAAGCTCAGAGCAATTTGGAACAAATCCAAAGCTCTTGATCACTTGATCAAAACGAAGGTTCCAACTCCGAGATGCTTGCTTCAGTCCATAAATGGAACGCTGAAGTTTGCATACTTTACTAGCATCCTTAGGATCGACAAAACCTTCGGGTTGCATCATATACAACTCTTCATCAATGTTGCCATTGAGGAAAGCAGTCTTGACATCCATCTGCCATATTTCATAATCATGAAACGCAACAATTGCTAATAAAATATGAATGGACTTAAACATCGCTACGGGAGAGAAAGTCTCATCATAGTCAACACCTTGAACTTGTCGAAAACCTTTTGCGACAAGCCGTGCTTTATAGACGGTAACATTACCATCCACGTCCGTTTTCTTCTTGAATATCCATTTGCACTCAACGGCCTTTCGGTCGCTAGGAGGATCCACCAAAGTCCATACTTGGTTTTCGCTCATGGATCCCAATTCGGATTTCATGGCTTCCAGCCATTTCTCAGAGTCTAGGCTCATCATCGCTTCCTCATAGTTCGTAGGTTCACTGTCTTCTACCAACAAGACCAAGACAGGTTGCATTACCACTCGGGAGGGGCACGCGACCTTGTCGACTGCGACGCTCAAGAGCAACATCGTCCAAGCTTCATGATCCTTGTCATTAGCTTCCTCTATTGTTGGTGCAAAGCGCATCGAACAATTTCAGGTCGCGCTACTCTCCAATTCAAGAGAAGGTTCAATAACCTCGCCTAGCTCTACTTTCCTCCCACTCACTTCTTTCGAGAGAAACTCCTTCTCAAGAAAGGAACCGTTCTTCATGACAAACACTTTGCCTTCGGTTCGGATAGAAGGTATACCCAACAGTTTCCTTAGGGTATACTATGAAGACGCATTCTCCGCTTTGGGTTCGAGCTTGTCCGGCATCAACTTCTTGACGTAAGCTTCGTATCCCCAAATTTTAAGAAACGACAACTTAGGTTTAGCACCAAACCACAGTTCATACGGTGTCGTCTCAACGGATTTAGATGGAGCCCTATTTAAAGTGAATGCGCGTTTCTAATGCATAACCCCAAAATGATAACGACAAATCAAGAAGAGACATCATTGATAGGACCATATCTAATAGGGTTCGATTTAGGCTCATACACACCATTGCGCTTGTGGTGTTCCGGTGGCGTGAGTTGCGAAAACAATTCGCTTGCTTTAAGATGCGTGAGAAAATCATAACTCAAATATTCGCCTCACGATCGGATCGTAGAAACTTAATCTTTCCATTACGATTGTTCTCCACTTCATTCGAAATTCTTTGAACTTTTCAAACGTTTCAGATTTATGTTTCATTAAATAGATATACCCATATCTACTTAAGTCATCGGTAAAAGTGAGGAAATAGCGATATCCACCGTCGAAACACTCATCGGTCCGCATACATCGGTATGTATGATTTCCAACAAGTCCGCTGTTCGCTCCATCATACCGAGGACGGGGTTTTGATCATCTTGCCCATGAGGCATGGTTCGCATGTGTCAAATGATTCAAAATCAAGAGACTCCAAAAGTCCATCAGAATGGAGTTTCTTCATGCGCTTTACTCCAATATGACCTAGACGACAGTGCCACAAATAAGTAGTATTATCACTATCTACTTTGCATCTCTTAGCCTCAATGTTATGGATGTGTGTTTCATCCCTTTCGATATTTAGAAGAAATAAACCATTCACAAGAGGTGCATGACCATAAAAGATGTTACTCATATAAATAGAACAACCATTATTCTCCGATTTAAATGAATAACCGTCTTGCAATAAACACGATCCGGAAATGATGTTCATGCTCAACGCAGTACATAATAACATTTATTAAGGTTTAAAACTAATCCCAAGGTAAAACTAAGGAGAGCGTGACGACCATCACATCAACTCTTGATCCGTTGCAACGCCGCATCGTCACCTCATCCCTCGCAGTCGCTCATTCCGTAGCTCCTTTTTCAAGTTACAAATATTAGCAATCGAACCGGTATCAAATACCCAGTGCACTACAACGAGGGCTAGTAAGGAAAACATCAATAACATGTATATCAAATATACCTTTGATGGTGCCAGCCTTCTTGTACGCTAAGTACTTGGACAGCTTCCAAAGGACCCTTGTCCTTGCAATAGAAGCACTCAGAGTCCGGCTTAGGACCAGACCTGAGCTTCTTCTCAGCAGGGGCATTGCGCTTGCCGCCGCCCTTCTTGAAGGGCTTCTTTGCTCCCTTACCTTTCTTAAAGGAGGGCTTGTTGACCATCAACACATGATTATCCTTCTTGATGTCCACTTCCGCAGCCTTCAGCTTGAAGAGCTCGGTGATCGATTAGTGGAACCAATCTGATTATGAGTCACTACAAAACTTTTGTAGCTGTGAGGGAGTGATTGCGAATCCTGTCAATCTTGAGCTCCTCCGGAATCGCATTCCAGTTTGCTCAAAGCGTTGAGTGTAGCCCGACATCTTTATGGCGTGCTCACTAACGGAACTCCTTCCTCCATCTTGCGATTAAAGAACTTCTCGAGATCTCATATCTCTCGTAACGGGATTGAGTCTCAAACATGGTTTTCAGCCTCGAGAATCTCAAAGGGCCCGGGATAGGTTTCAAAACGATTTTGAATCTCCGGTTCCATAGCAAACAACATGGTGCTCTTAATCACACCATAATCATCTTTGCGCGACTGATAGATAACTTTCTCATCAGCCGACGCAGTTGCAGCAGGGGGGTCACCTAACGCTTTACCAACGACATAGTCCTTTTGTCCGCCTGACAGTATTATTCTTTGGGTGCGGAACCATTTGGTGAAGTTAGACCCATTGTTCCTAAGCTTTTCTTTCTCAAAGAAAACGTTGAAGTTGAAGTTGGATTTGGCCATGTGATCTACTGATTTGCAAGTACAATTTAGACTATGTTCATGATAAATAGTTCAACTTAATCAAATTACTAGATGAACTCCCACTAAATTCAACATCCCTCAAGTTGTTTAGTGAACACGATCCAAATTCACCACACCTAATCCGATCATCACGAGAAGAGATGTGGTTTCAATGGTGGACAACAAAGTGTCGATCATATCATTCATATGAATCATGCTTAACCTTTCGGTTCTTGTGTTCCGAGGCCATGTCTGTACATGCTAGGCTCGTCAAGTTAGACCCAAGTATTTCCGCGTGTTCAAAAACTGGCTTGCACCCGTTGTATGTGAGCGTAGAGTCTATAGCACCCGATCATCACGTGATGCTTGGACAAGACGAACTTTCGCAACGGTGCATACTTGGGGAGAACACAGTTTTTATCTTGATCTTTAAGTGAGGAATCATCTTATAATGCTACCGTCGCGATCTAAGCATGATAAGATACATAAAAGGATAAACATCACATGCATATAACTTTATGTGACATGGTATAGCCAATCTTCGCGCAATGATCTCCATCTTGTGCGTTCCGGCATGATCTCCATCACTCCACCATGATTGCCTCCACCACGAATAGCAACTACAACTATTGCTAACTACTTAGCGATAAAGTAAAGCTATTACATGGCGTATAAGAAGTTGACTCGCAGGTCATACACAATTATAAAGACAACCATATGGCTCCTGCCGGTTGTGTACTCATCGACATGCAAGTCGTGAAACATTACAAAACATGATCATCGCATACAATATACACATCACATCTTGGGCCATACCATATCACAGAAAACACTCCCTGCAAAACAAGTTAGACGCCTCTACTTTGTTGTTGCATGTTTTACGTGGCTTATGGGAGTAGATGCTAAGAACGATTCTTACCTACGGAAAGCCACAACGGTGATATTATGGTTGCCAAACTCCGGTGTTAATCCCATGACAACTATAGTGAGAGAAACTGACATCCACCAGCCGCATGTGTGGAACAAGCCACACGTCAAGTGCGGAGCCGGTCTCGCGAACGACGTCGCGTAAGGTTGGCCTGGACCGCTTCAATATCACTATCCCGCGTCATAATAAGAACACAAACAAGAGGTTTGCAACAGAAAACATCAACGCCCGCAACAACCATGTTGCGTTCTACTCGTGAAACACATCTACGCATAGATCTAGCTCTGATACCACTGAAGGGTTTCGCGGCATAGTAAATCAAAATTTTCTACGGAGCGAACAGAGGGAAAGCCAAGATCTAATCTAGGAGATGCAAACAACGAGAGAGATTGGATTAGATCTTCATACCCTTGAAGATTCGCATAGCGGAACGCTCATTTAACGTGGGTGATGTAGTCGTACTGCCTCCTCCTCGCGATCCGATCCGATCTAGCACCACAAGTGGCGGTGCCTCCGTGAGATGCACACGTGCAGCACCTCGACGTCTCCTCCTTCCTCGGACCAGCGAGTATGGTGGAGAGATAGATTGGATCTACAACACGACGGCGTGGTGTATATGGTGGAGAATTTCTGCTGCAGGGCTTTGCCTACAAACAGTCGGGAGGGAGAGAGGAAGGTAGCAAGGCTGCTAGGGCTTGGAGGAAGGTGTGTGTAGGGGGAGGGGGCGCACCACCCCTCTATATATAGAGGGGGGCGGCCAGCCCTTTCCCCTCCTCCAAGCCTATCTCTAGTTTAAAAAATTTAAACTCTCCCTTATCTAGAAATCCTATCTCTAGTTTAAACGATTTAAATTCTCCCTTATCTAGAAATTCTATCCCGAGATTTAAACGAGTCAAATCTCTCTAGAATCGGCTGGGCCCTATGGGGCCTTGTGCCCCTGGCCCAATGCGGCCAGGACACTCCCTCATAGGCCCATGCCCCCTCCCGGAAGGTGGGGCCACGTTGGTCCCTTCCGAAGGTTCTAGAAGCTTCGGTACAATACCGATTAACCCGAACAATTCAACTCCAAAACTGCACCGCCTTATATGAATCTTATTCTCCGGACCATTCCGGAACCTCTCGTGATATCCCGGATCCCATCCGAGACTCAACAAAAATTCATAAACCAATTATCCAATCTATCCTAAGCGCCAAGACACGTTATGTGTGACCTGCTGGTTCGAGAATATGCGGACATGATCTTCTATCAATAATCAACAGCGGGTGCAGGCACCCATATTGACTCCACACATTCATCGATGATCATATCGGATGAACCACGATGCCAGGATTCAATCAATCCCATATATATATTCCCTTCGTCTCGCGATATTTTACTTGCGAGATTCGATCGTCGGTGCACCGTCATACCTAGTTCAATCTTGTTCACGCAAGTACTTTACTCGCCCGTAATCCGATATCACTTTTGATTAACTCCTTAACCACATGCTTGCAAGCGTGTTGATATCGACACGAGTGGGCCCAAGTATATCTCTCCGACTGAGGGACAAATTCCATCTCGATACATACAACCCAAAAGATACTTTCCGATCACCGAGAGACACCTTTATGATCACCTGTCATAGGATGACGTTTGATGACCTCAAAGCTTTCTTCGGTACTAGGAGTTGCATTATCTCATGGTCTAAGGAATACAATATTTGACATAAGAAAAGCTTCGCAAAGATGAACACGATGAAACGATCTAATTGCTTCGCTTAGTTTGGTGCATCCATCATATCATTCTCCCAATGATATGATCTCATTATCAATTGACAACTCATGTCTATGGTTAGGAAACCTTAACCATCATTGATCAATGAGCTAGTCCATAGAGGCGTACTAGGGACACGGTGTTGTTCACAAACCACACAAGTATTAAAGTTTCCGCTTAATACAATTCTAGCATGGAATATAAACTTTATCATGAACAAGAATTATAATAATAACAGCTTTATTATTGCCTCTAGGGCATAATTCCAACAACATCACACCGTAACAGGGTGATAACATCAAAAATCACACCGTAACAGGGTGATCAATAAAGTGTTATGTTGAGGCTCATGGATCGAGAGTGGAATTTGTTCCTCCCAATGACGGATAGATATACTGTGGGCCCTCTCGGTGATATCACATTGATTAGCTTGCAAGCAAGTGATTTGATCACTATAATGATATATCACAGGAACGAGAAAAGAGTGCATGTCGGTAATGAGATCAAACTAGGTATGGAGATACCGATGATCGAATCTCGGACTTGTAATATATCGTGAAACAAAGGGATTAAGATACTAGCGTAAAAGGTTCCGACGATCACAAGAAATTCATCGTTGAATGTGTGGGAGTCAGTATGGGTCTCCAGATCCCGTTTCTGATTATTGATCCGAGAGGGGTCTCGATCATGTCCGCATTATTCACGAACCGTAGGGTGACACACTTAAGAGACACCGACATCCAATTGGAGCAAATGTTTCGTGCCGAAAGAATGAACAAGCGTGGGAATTTATTTCACTAGATACCGAAACAGGTTTTCGGGTGAAATTGCATAAAGTGGTTATGCATGTGAAATAGAATTCTAGCAAGGGGTTATTTGTGAATGTTTGTCATTAAAGTAATTGACAAAATTCTGAATAAAATAAAAGAGTTTTATTTAATGAGAGTTTGCATTAAATTTGGTGGAAATTTAATGGGAATTTGAGTGGAGGGAATTTAAAGGGCATTTTGTGAGTGGAGTGTCCACCCACATGAATGAAGGAGGGGAGGGGGCAGCCCCATGGCCGGCGGCCACCCCTTGGGTGCCCCCCTCCTCCTATAAAAGGATCCCCCCTCCTCACTTGTCTCTCACACCTCCTCGTGAAGGATCTCTCTCCCCCTCTAGAATTTATCCCCATGGTCTCGGACTAGCGAGATACATGTTCCTGGTGGATATTCGGCAAGAAAGAGTTGTGCTTCCGCTGCATCGCTGGAGCGAGGAGGCGGAGGTTCCTCGGTGCCTCGAACGTGTGTGCGAGCACGGATGCGCTGCTGATTTGCGGCGCTAGGACTTCCTCTCAATCTTGAGATCGGCAAGAGATCGTCTACATCAACCATGAGTTGAACTCGTTATGCTTTGTCGGTCTTCAAGGGTATGTTCTCTACGGATATACATCCGCCCGTTGTTTGTATCTAGTAGATAGATCTTGGTATATAGTTCACATCGTAGGAAATTTTTTGTTTTCTATGCTGCGAACCCTACAGTGGTATCAGAGCCGGATCTATGCGTAGATACTTTACACGGGTAGTACACATATGAGTATGTGGGCGATGATGATCATGTTGTTGCTCCTTTGTTGTAATTTTGGATATTGGTGGCATAGTGGGATGAAGCGGCCCAGACAAACTTTACATGTCCTCGCACATGAGACCTGTTCCACGCTTGACATGCAACTAGTTTGCATAAGTGGCTAGCGGGTGTCTGTCTCTCCTACTATAGTCAATATCTATTTTTCAAGCGAGTTGTCAACAATTTGATTATCCTCGTTGTGGTTCCTTTTCGTAGGTAAGAACGGTTCTATCTCGAAATCCCTAAGCCACGTAAAACTTGCAATGGATAAATTAGAGGCGTCTAGTTTAGATTGTTGCTGGGCTAGTGTTATGATATGGTAGTGTTGTAAGTAGAAGTATGAGATGATACTCTTACAACACACATAGCGTGTAAAATCCATAGACCTTGGATTTACACATATAGGTATGATAGTGATCATACCACGATGCACATGATAGAGATCATCTGCGGGAACCATATAATTTCACTAATAAACATATGATGTTTGATAGCATCTTATATTGCTTGTTTAGCGCTTTGTTAGCATAATAAGATGATCCCTCATTTAAATATCAAGATAAGAATGTGTTCTTCCTTTAGTATGCACCGATTATGTTTTCGTCGCTCCAAGACATCACGTGATGATCGGGTGTTCTTGGATCCACGACCATATTTCGGGTGTAAAACAGTTACACACGCGAATACTAAGGTTCTAACTTGGCGAGCCTAGCATGTACAGACATGGGCTCGGAATACGGACCGAAAGGTTAAGCATGAGTCATATAGTTGATATGATGCCCATTTGATGCTCGCCTTTGAAGCTATATCGACTCACGTGATGATCGGACTTGGTATAGTGGATTTGGTTCATGTAGTCACCAAAAAGGCACGAGGGATGTCGTTTTTGAGTGGGAGTTCATTCATAATATGGATTATTTGAACTCAATCTATCATACACTTAGTCTAAACTTTACAAATTCTGTTGTAGATGGCACCACCTGCTTTTAATTTCAATGTGTTCATGGAGAAAGAGAAACTAGCAACGAACGGTAGCAACTTTACCGAATGGGCCATGAATTTGAGGATTCTCCTCTCTGCTGCACAAAAGCAATATGTGCTAGAAGCGCCGTTAGGCCCCCCACCTTTAGATGATGCCCCTGACGAGGAGAAGAATGTCTATCAGACTCGTCAGGAGGACCACAACTTAGTTCATTGCGGCATTGCATTTGATACAATGGGTGAGTTGAAAATGATTTTCGACACACATGCTGCTGTAGAGAGCTACAACGCTTCAGAAAAGTTCTTTAGCTGCATGATGGAAGAGCACAACTCCGTTAGTGAGCATGTACTCAAGATGTCGGGTTACGCCGATAAGCTTGTGTCCTTGGGAATATCGATTCCCATTGACTTAGGCATCCATCGTGTTCTGCAGTCTCTGCCACCTAGCTATAAGAGCTTCGTGATGAACTATAATATGCAAGGCATGAAGAAGTCTCTCCTCGAGCTTCTGTCAATGCTTAAAACTGCAGAAGTGGAGATCAAAAAGGAACATCAAGTGTTGATGATCAATAGGAACACTGGTTTCAAGAAAGACAAGAAGGGAAAACGGAAGGGAAGTAAGGGCGGCAAGCCTATTGCCGCTTGAAAAGAAAACCCCCGAGTTGGACCTAAGTCCGATTAAAAGCTACTATTGTAAGGGGCCCATCGAAGCGCAATCGCCCAAGTATCCGGCATAAGAAGGCCGGCAAGGCAAACAAAGGTATATATGATATACATGTTATTGATGTGTACTTGACTAGTGCTCGCAGAGCACCGGTATTTGATACCGTTCGGTTGCTAATATTTGTAACTCGAATCGAATGCGGAACAAGCGACCGCTAGCAAGGGTGAGGTCAAGATGCGTGTCGGCAATGGATCAAGCGTTGATGTGATCGCCGTTTAACGCCTCCACTTGCCGTCTGGATTAGTTATAAACTTGAATAAATGTTATCCGGTGCCTTTGAGCATGAACATTGTATCTGGATCGTGTTTGATGCGAAGTGGTTATTCATTTAAATCCGAGAACAATGGTTGTTCCATTTATATGAATGAAATCTTTTATGGTCATGCACCGATGATGAATGGTTTATTTCTATTAGATCTCGATGATAATGTTACACATATTCATAATGTTGATGATAAAAGGATTAAACTTAATGATGATATATCCGCATATATGTGGCACTGCCGTCTAGGTCATATTGGCGTTAAACACATGAAGAAGATCCATTCGGATGGACTTTTGGAATCACTTGATTATGAATCATTTGATACATGTGAGCCATGCCTTATGGGCAAGATGACTAGAACGCCGTTTTCCGGTTCAATGGAACGGGCGACAGATTTATTGGAAATCATACATTATGATGTATGTGGTCCAATGAGTGTGTCGCCGAGGTGGATATCGTAATTTTGTTACTTTCACGGATGATTTGAGTAGATACGGTTATATCTACTTGATGAAACACAAGTCTGAAACCTTTGAAAAGTTCAAGGAATTTCAGAATGAAGTGGAAAATCATCGTAATAGAAAGATCAAATTTCTACGGTCCGACCGTGGAGGTGAGTATCTAAGTTACGAGTTTAGCACTCACATGAAAGAGTGTGGAATTGTTTCACAAATCACACCTGCCGGAACACCACAGCGAAATGGTGTGTCGGAACGTCGTAATCGTACTTTGTTAGATATGGTTCGATCTATGATGTCTCTGACGGACTTGCCGTTGTCATTTTGGGGTTATGCACTAGAAACTGCTGCATTCACTTTAAATCGGGCACCATCTAAATCCGTTGAAAATACACCGTATGAATTATGGTTTGGAAACAAACCGAAGCTGTCATTTCTTAAAGTTTTGGGATGCGATGTTTATGTGAAGAAACTTCAACCGGATAAACTCGAACCCAAAGCGGAAAAATGCGTCTTCATAGGATACCCTAAAGAAACTATTGGGTATTCCTTCTATCACAGATCCGAGGGCAAGGTTTTTTTGCCAACAATGGATCCTTTCTAGAGAAAGAGTTTCTCGCGAAAGGTGTGAGTAGTCGGAAGGTAGAACTCGAAGAGGTTGTGGAACCTTCTCTTCAAATTATGGCGAGTAGCACAACGCCGGAAGTTGTTCCGGAGTTAGCTCCACCTGTTGAAGAGGGAACTAATGATAATGATCATGAAACTCCGAAAGAGAGTACTACCGAACCTCGCAGGTCAAACAGACGCTGCAGCCCCGAGTCAGACGGAAATCCTGTCATGAATTTCATGGTTGATGAAAATGATGACCCTGCGACGTATGAAGAAGCGATGATGAGCCCGGATTCCAACAAATGGTTAGAAGCCATGAAATCCGAGATGGAATCCATGTATGAAAATCAATTTTGGAACTTGGTGGAATTACCTCACGACCGAAAGGCCGTGGAGAACAAATGGATTTTCAAAAGGAAAACTGATGCTGATGGTAATGTGACCGTCTATAAAGCTTGACTTGTCACAAAGGGGTTTCGACAAATTAAAGGAGTTGACTATGATGAGACTTTCTCTCCCGTAGCGATGATAAAGTCAGTTAGGATTATGTTAGCAATTGCTGCATATTTCGATTATGAGATATGGCAGATGGATGTCAAAACCGCATTTCTCAATGGTAATATTGAAGAAGAGTTGTATATGATACAACCAAAGGGTTTTGTCGATCCTAAGGATGCTAACAAGGTGTGCAAGCTTCAGCGATCCATCTATGGATTGAAGCAAGCATCACGAAGTTGGAATCTCCGCTTTGATGAGGTGATCAAAGAGTTTGGATTTGTCCAAAATTATGGAGAAGCTTGTATTTACAAGAAAGTGAGTGGGAGCAATGTGGCATTTCTGATATTATATGTGGATGACATATTATTGATCGGAAATGATATATATCTTTTAAACAGTGTTAAAAGTTATCTAACAAAGAAATTTTCAATGAAGGACCTAGGTGAAGCGTCATACATATTAGGCATAAAGATCTATAGAGATAGATCTAGGCGCCTAATAGGGCTATCGCAAAGTACATACCTTGATAAGATTTTAAAGAAGTTTAAAATGGACGGAAGTAAGAAGGGGTTCTTACCTATGTTGCAAGGCAAGACATTGAGTAAGACTCAAAGTCCGGCTTCGGCGGAAGAAAGAGAGATAATGGACAAAGTCCCCTATGCTTCAACCATAGGCTCTACAATGTACGCCATGCTATGTACAAGACCGGATGTGGCACATGCTATTAGTTTGACTAGTAGGTACCAATCGGATCCAGGTTCTAACATCGGATAGCGGTCAAGAATATCCTTAAGTACTTACGAAGAACTAAGGATATGTTTCTTGTATACAGAGGTGAAGAAGAGCTCGTCGCTAAGTGTTATGTCGACGCTAGCTTTGACACCGATCCGGATGACTCTAAGTCTCAATCCGGATACGTATTTCTCATGAATGGCGGAGCAGTTAGTTGGAGGAGCTCCAAACAACTTGTGGTAGCGGGATCAACAACGAAGGCCGAATATGTTGTTGCTTCAGAAGCGGCTCAGGAAGCAGTTTGGATAAAGGAGTTCATATCCGAACTAGGAGTGGTGGCAAACGCGTTGGACCCAATGGTGATCTATTGTGACAACAATGGTTCCATTGCCAATGCCAAAGAGCCAAGGTCTCACAAGCATTCCAAGCATATTAAGCGCCGGTTTCACTCCATCCGCGAGCATGTCAAGGATGGAGATATAAAGATTTGTAAAGTACATACGGATCTCAATGTAGCAGATCCGTTGACTAAAACTCTCCCTAGAGCAAAACATGATCAACACCAGAACTCAATGGGTGTTAGATTTATCACTATGTAAGTAGATTATTGTCTCTAGTGCAAATATGGGAGACTGAAGGGAATATGCCCTGAGAGGCAATAATAAAGTGTTTATTATGTGTATTCCAAGTATATGATAGATGTTTATTTTGCATGCTATAATTGTATTGATACGGAAACGTTAATACATGTGTGTTTAATAAACAAACAGAAAGTTCCTAGTTATGCCTCTCTCATAAACTAGCTCGTTGATTAACAAGATGATCAAGGTTTCCTGATCATGGACATTGGATGTTGTTAATAACGGGATCACAACATTAGTGTAATGGTGTGACGAACATTCATCCGAAGTATAGCATTACGATCAAAGTCATTGAGTTTATATTGCTATAACAACTTACGAAGTGATCCTAATCCTTAGACCATGAGATCATGTCAATCACTAACACCGGAAGAGTTTCTTGATAACATCAAACGTCACACCGTAACAGGGTGATTATAAAGATGGATTCAGAACTAATAAAGTGTTATGTTGAGGCTCATGGATCTAGAGTGGAATTTTTTCATCCCGATGACGGATAGATATACTCTGGGCCCTCTCGGTGATATCACATTGATTAGCTTGCAAGCAAGTGATTTGATCACTAGAATGTTATATCACAGGAACGAGAAAAGAGTGCATGTCGGCAACGAGATTAAACTAGGTATGGAGATACCGATGATCGAATCTTGGACATGTAATATATCGTGAAACAAAGGGATTAAGATACTAGCGTAAAAGGTTCCGACGATCACAAGAAAGTCATCGTTGAATGTGTGGGAGTCAGTATGGGTCTCCAGATCCCGCTTCTGATTATTGATCCGGTCGGGTTTCGTAGCATGGAAAACAAAAAATTTCTATCGCATACAACCAAACAATCCAAGATCTATCTACTAGATTGTAGCAACGAGTCGATGGAATAACTTACCCACGAAGATTCCAAAGCGTTTAACGAGAGCGGATTCTCGTGGGTGATGTAGTCGTACTCTTCCCGATCTCAAGATCGTGTAGACGATCCTTCCGGCGCTGCGTTCCGGCAGCGCTCCCGCAGTCGGTCACACGCTCGATTACGACGAAGACCTTCCTCTCCCTTGTTCCAAAGAAAATGGAGGTTGTAGCACTCTCCTCGCGATTCCGGCAGCACAACGGCGTGGTACCGGAAGTAGAGGGGAGATCCCGCAGGGCTTCGCCTTAAGCCGGAGCGAGTATGGTGGAGTATGAGAGAGAGATATTAGTGGTCTAGGGTTTAGACACACCAATTAGAAGTCTCTAATCCAAGGCTAGGGCAATTAGAAGCTCTAAACCAAAACTGCTCTAAACCGGAGTCTAGGGCTAGGTTTTAGATTAGAGGATAGGAACTTGTGTGTCTAGAGGAGGAGGCCCTGCCCCTCCTTTTATGGGTGGAGGGGCCGGCCAGGAGGGAGGGAGTCCTCCCAACTCGGCCTAGGTGGGCCGCCGGCTTGGAGAGGAGTGACTCCTCCCCCAAGTCGGTTTCTACCTCCTCATGCTTGTTTCCCACAGTTTCCTGTTTTAGCCGTTTGACTTTCAAACTGGCCATTTGACTTTTCTGTTTTAGGATTCAATTTAATCCTTTATTTGGAACAGCAAGAACACTTAGTACATGATGCAATCATTCCAATATGTAATGACACATTCATGTACCCCTGCCCTCCGGAGTGCCGGACATTTCGAAACCTTCTAGAACATTCCCGATGAAAACACCGGAATCATTCCCGAACTCCAAAACGGGACTTTCCTTATATGAATCTTATTCTCCGGACCATTCCGGATCACCTCGTGATATCCCGGATCCCATCCGAGACTCCGAACAACATTCAGTCTCTTTCTCATAATACCATAACTACTCAAACACCGTCGAATCCTTATGTGTCTCCCTACGGTTCGTGAATTATGCGACATGATCGAGACACTTCTCCGAACAATAACCAATAGAGGAATCTGAAATTCATATGGCTCTACATATTTCTACGATTACTTTGCGATCGAATGAACCACTTACATACGATACCAATTTCCCTTTGTCTCACGATAGTTTACTTATCCGAGGTTATGATCGCTTAGATCTCTCGCATACCTAGTTCAACCTCGTTACCGATAAGTACTCTTTTCGTTCCCGTGATATGTGATCCCTTGTGACCCAGTCACATGCTTGCAAGCTAATTGGATGACATTCCACCGAGAGGGCCCAGAGTATATCTATCCGTCATATGGATGGACAAATCCCACTCTTGATCCATGTGTTTCAACCAATACTTTCCGAACACTCAATGCCACCTTTATAACCACCCAGTTACGGTGTGGTGTTTGATGTCATCAAAGCATCCATCCGTAAAGGTGATATGCATGATCTCATGGTCGAAGGAATTAGGTTACTATGTATCAGAAAGCATATAGCAATTGAACTATTGAAATGACTTGATCTTTATGCTATGCTTATCTATAGGAGTATGTCCACCATATCATTCTCCTAACGATATGATCTTGTTGTTGATAACATCTCAATGTTCATGATAGGGAAACCACAATCATTAATCAACCAACAAGCTAGTGAAGTATAGAGGCTATACTAGGGACTTCAAATTAAGTTTACAAATCACACAAGTATTAATGTTTCCTTGTTAAGACTATTATAGCATGAATGTAAACATTTATCATAAACACAAAGATATAATAATAACTATATTTATTATTGCCTCTAGGGCATATCTCCAACAGTCTCCCACTTGCACTAGAGTCATCTAATCTAGATTACATGGTAATATACCGAACACCCATGGCAGTTTGGTGTTGGTCATGTTTTGCCCTCGGGAGAGGTTTATTCAACGGATCCGCCACATTCAGATCTGTGTGTACTTTGCAAATCTTTATATCCCCATCCTGGATATGTTCTCGAATAGCGTGAAAACGCAGCTTGATATGCTTCAGCTTCTTGTGTGACCTTGGTTCTTGCGCATTTGCTATGGCGCCCATGTTATCACAAAGAGATAGACATTGGGTCCGCAGCACTAGGAACCACACCCATTCTGTAATGAACTCTTTCATCCATATCGCTTCTTGTGAAGCCTCCAAGCAGCCATGTATTCCGATTCGGTTGAAGATCTCGCCACAACGCTTTGCTTTGCACTCCTCCAGCTAATCACGCACCATTCAAAATAAATATGTATCCATTGTGATTTAGAATCATCCGATCGGTGTTCCAACTAGCATCGGTGTAACCATTAACAACGAGCTGTTCATCACCTCCATAAGAAAGAACCATATCCTTAGTTCTTCTCAAGTACTTAAGGATGTTTTGATTGTACAATGATCCACTCTGGATCACTTTGATATCTGCTAGTTAAAATAACAGACATATGCAATGTCGGGTCTAGTACATAGCATGGAATACATTAGAGATCCTATGGCTGAGGCATAGGGAGTCTTACTCATCCTTTCTCTATCTTCGCCGATGTCGGACTTTGAGTTTTACTCAAGGTCGATTAGCAACATGGGCAAGAACCCTTTCTTGCTTTCTTCCATTCCAAACCTCTTTAGAACTTTGTCCAAATATGTACTCTGTGACAATGATATTTGGCGTTTCGATCTATCTCTATAAATCTTTATGCCTAATATGTAAGCTGCTTCGCCAAGATCCTTCATTGAAAAACTATTATTCAAATATTCCTTGACACTATTAAAAAGGTCTACATCATTCCCAATCAACAATATGTCATCCACATATAGTATTAAGAATTCTACAGAGCTCCCACTCACTTTCTTGTAAATACAAGCTTCTCCATAAGTTTGTATAAAAACAAAACTTTTGATCACCTTATCAAAACGTTGATTCCAACTTCGGGATGCTTGCTTCAATCCATAGATGGACTGTTGAAGTTTGCATACCTTGTTAGCATCTTTAGGATCGACAAAACCTTTGGGTTGCATCATATATAACTCTTCATCAATATCTCCATTGAGGAATGTTGTTTTGACATCCATCTGCCATATCTCATAATCATAATATGCAGCGATTGCTAACATAATCCTCACAGACTTTAGCTTCATCGGTGAGAAAGTCTCATCGTAGTCAACTCCTTGAATTTGTGGAAACCCTTTGCGACAAGTCGAGATTTATAGAAAGAACATTACCATCAAGATCTGCTTTCTTCTTGAAAATCCGTTTGTTCTCGACCTTTGGCTATCCTAAGTCCACCAAAGTCCATACTTGGTTTTCGTACATGGATCCAATCTCGTATTTCATGGCTTCTTGCCATTTATTGGAATCTGGGCTCATCATCGCTTCCTCATATGTCTCGGGGTCATCGGTGTTGTCCACCAACATGACACTCATAACGGGATCATACCAATCTGGAGTGCTACGAGTTCTCGTTGACCTCCGAGGCTCTGTAGCAACTTCAACCGAAGTTTCATGATCACCATCATTAGATTCCTCTCTTATTGGTGCAGGCACCACAGGAACTTCTTCCGGTTCTGCGCTACTCGCAATTTCGAGAGAAGGTTCGACAACCTCGTCGAGTTCTACTTTCCTTCCAGTCACTTCTTTCGAGAGAAATTCCTTCTCTAGAAAGGATCCATTCTTGGCAACGAAGATTTTGCCTTCGGATCTATGATAGAAGGTATACCCAATAGTTTCTTTTGGATATCCTATGAAGACGCATTTTTCCGCTTTGGGTTCAAGCTTCTCCGGCTGTAACTTCTTTACATAGGCTTCGCATCCCCAAACTTTAAGGAATGACAATTTAGGTTTCTTCCCAAACCATAAATCATACGGTGTCGTTTCAACGGATTTAGACGGTGCCCTATTTAAAGTGAATGCGGCTGTTTCTAATGCATAACCCCAAAATGATAGCAGTAAATCTGTAAGTGACATCATAGAACGAACCATATCTAAGAGAGTTCGATTACGACGTTCGGATACACCATTACGCTGTGGTGTTCCCGGTGGTGTCAACTGTGAAAGTATTCCGCATTTCTTCAAATGCTCGCCAAACTCGTAACTTAGATATTCACCTCCACGATCAGAACGTAGAAATTTAATGTTCTTGTTACGTTGATTCTCTACCTCACTTTGAAACTCCTTAAACTTCTCGAAAGTTTCGGACTTATGTTTCATGAAATAGATATACCCGTATCTACTCAAGTCATCCGTGAAGGTAAGAACATAACGATAACCACCGTGCGATGCTACACTCATTGGACCACACACATCGGTATGTATGATTTCCAATAAGTCCGTAGCTCGCTCCATCATACCAGAAAATGGAGTCTTAGTCATTTTTCCCATCAGACATGCTTCAGATCTTTCAAGTGATTCAAAATCAAGTGATTCAAGAAGTCCATCGAATGGAGTTTCTTCATACGCTTCCTCTAATGTGACCAAGACAGCGGTTGTCACATATAGGTCGAATTATCGCTGATTTCAAACGCTTAGCCTCAATGTTGTTGATATGTGTATTTCCACTATCGAGATTCAATAAGAATAGACCATCTATCAAAGGTGCATGTGCATAAAACATATTACTCATATAAATCGAACAACCATTATTCTACGATTTAACAAGTAACCGTCTCGCAATAAACAAGATCCCGATATAATGTTCATGCTCAACACAGCACTAAATAACAATTATTTAAGTATAAAACTAATCCCGATGGTAGATGAAGGGGTAGCGTGTCGACCGCGGCCGACCGCGATCATATCAACTTTGATCCGCGTTTCCCACGCCGCATCGTCACCTCGTTCTTCGCTAGCTTCCGCTTATTCTCGCAAAGACCGCTTCGAGTTACAAATATGAGCAACCGAACAGATCAAATACCAGGCACTACTACGAGTACTAGTACTAGTGAGATACACATCAATAACATGTATATCGATATACCTTTCTTCTTGATGTTGCCGTTCTTCAGATCCGCCAAGTACTTTGGGCAATTCCGCCCAAAGGACCTTCTCCCTTGCGAAAAGCACGCAGATCGCTTGGGTCCAGCCTTGGTCTTCTTCGCGGCGTGGTAACTTTCTTACCACCCTTCTTGAAGTGTCCCTTTTGCTTAGACTTGCCTTTCTTGAATTTGGTGGTCTTATTGACCAACAACACTTGGTGCTCTTTCTTGATCTCCACTTCTGCAGATTTCAACATGGCAAAGAGTTCTGGCAACGTCTTGTTCATGTTCTGCATGTTGTAGTTCATCACAAAGTTTTTGTAACTTGGTGGTAGTGATTGGAGGACACGGTAAATCCCCAAAGCATTAGGAATCACTATACCCAAGCTTTGAAGCTTGTTTGCATGCCCAGACATCTTAAGCACATGCTCACTGACGGAGCTGCCTTCTTCCATCTTGCAGTTAAAGAACTTTTCAGAAGCCTCATAGCTTTCAATTGCCGCATGAGTCTCAAAAATCAATTTGAGATCCTCGACAATATCATATGGGTCTGACTCTTCAAACCTTTTCTGAAGCTCCGATTCCAAACCATACAAGATAGCACACTGAACTATGGAGTACTGATTCTTCCGAGCGAGGTAAACATTCTTTACTTCATCGGGAGCATCAGCTGCAGGTGGGTCACCCAGCGGTGCATCCAGCACATAGGTCAAATTACCAGCTGTGAGGACAATCCTCAAATTGCGGAACCAATCCGCGAAGTTGCTTCCATTGTTTTTCAACTTTTCTTTCTCTAGGAACGCATTAAAATTGATGGTAGGGGCTGCCATTGATCTACAACATATTTGCAATAGTTTAGACTAAGTTTATGACAAATTGAGTTCAAATTAATGATGAAATTAAACTAGGTGAACTCCCACTCAAAACAACATCCCTCACATTGTTTTAGTGATCACATGAACCAAATCCACTACATCAACACCGATCATCACGAGAGTTGATATAGTTTCAATGGCGAACAATCGTCATGTTCATCATGTCTACTATATGATTCATGCTTTACCTTTCGGTGATCCGTGTTCCGAGACCATGTCTGTACATGCTAGGCTCGTCAAGATCAAACCTTAGTTTCCGCATGAGCAAATCTGGCTTGCTCACGTTGTATACACTTGCAGAATCTAACACACCCGATCATCACGTGGTGCTTCGAAACAACAAGCTTTAGCAACGGTGCTAACTAAGGGTGAACACTTTATGATTTGAAATTCATGTGCATGAGGGATCATCTTATAATGCTACCGTCTTCTACTAAGCAATACAAGATGCATAAAGTATTAACATCACATGCAATTCATAATATGTGATATGATATGGCCTTTCTTCTTTGTGCTTCCGATCTCCATCTTCAAGCACGAACATGATCTCCATCATCACCGGCATTGCATCAAGGTCAATGACGCTTCTCCATTGTTGTCGCCCACCGCTTCAACTATTACAACTACTTTGAATAGACACGCGGGTCTTAACATAAATTAAAGACAACCATATGGCTCCTGCCGGTTGCCAACTTACAATAAGGAACATTGCATACATCAAATATAATCACAATCATGGCCATATCACATCACTTCACACCCCTTCAAAACAAAGTTAGACGCCTCTACTTTCTTTGCATATTTTACGTGGTTTGGGGCTTTCAATAAGTGTCGTTCCAACTTACGAACAAGAACCACAACATTGATACTAGCATTGTTGATCACCCGTTGTAAATTGGATCTTAACTATGCTAGGAGAAACAAGCACCCGCAAAGCCACTTATGCAATACAAGTTGCATGTCAAGCGTGGAGCAAGTCTCATGAACGATGTCATGTAAGGTTAGCCCGGGCCGCTTCATCCCAACATACCGCAAGATGCAAAGTACACAAAAAGCAATCGACAATAAAAGCATCAACGCCCACAATGACCATTGTGTTCTACTCGTGCAACAGATCTACATATAGACACGGCTCTGATACCACTGTCGGATTTCGTAGCATGGAAAACAAAAAATTTCTATCGCATACAACCAAACAAGCCAAGATCTATCTACTAGATTGTAGCAACGAGTCGATGGAATAACTTACCCTCGAAGATTCCAAAGTGTTTAATGAGAGTGGGTTCTCTTGGGTGATGTAGTCGTACTCTTCCCGATCTCAAGTTCGTGTAGACGATCCTTCCGGCGCTGCGTTAAGCTCCCCGCAATGGTCACACGTTCGATTCGACGAAGACCTTCCTCTCCCTTGTTCCAAAGAAAATGGAGGTTGTAGCACTCTCTCGCGATTCCAAGAAGACAACGGCGTGGTACCGGAAGTAGAGGGGAGATCCCGCAGGGCTTCGCCTTAAGCCGGAGCGAGTATGGTGGAGTATGAGAGAGAGCTATTAGTGGTCTAGGGTTTAGACACACCAATTAGAAGGCTCTAATCCAAGGCTAGGGCAATTAGAAGCTCTAAACCAAAACTGCTCTAAACCGGAGTCTAGGGCTAGGTTTTAGATTAGAGGATAGGAACTTGTGTGTCTAGAGGAGGAGGCCCTGCCCCTCCTTTTATGGGTGGAGGGACCGGCGCGCCAGGGGAGGGAGGGGAGTCCCTCCCCAACTCGGCCTAGGTGGGCCGCCGGCTTGGAGAGGAGGGACTCCTCCCCCAAGTCGGTTTCTACCTCCTCTTGCTTGTTTCCCACAGTTTCCTGTTTTAGCCGTTTGACTTTCAAACTGGCCATTTGACTTTTCTGTTTTAGGATTCAATTTAATCCTTTATTTGGAACAGCAAGAACACGTAGTACATGATGCAATCATTCCAATATGTAATGACACATTCATGTACCCCTTCCCCCCCGGAGTGCCGGACATTCCGGAACCTTCTAGAACATTCCCGATGAAAACACCAGAATCATTCCCGAACTCCGAAACGGGACTTTACTTATATGAATCTTATTCTCCGGACCATTCCGGATCACCTCGTGATATCCCGGATCCCATCCGAGACTCAAAACATTCGTCTCTTTCTCATAATACCATAACTACTCAAACAATGTCGAATCCTTAATTGTGTCTCCCTACGGTTCTTGAATTATGCGGACATGATCTAGACACTTCTCCGAACAATAACCAATAGAGGAATCTGAAAATTCATATGGCTCCCACATAATTCTATGATTACTTTGATCGAATGAACCACTTACATACGATACCAATTTCCCTTTGTCTCACGATAGTTTACTTATCCGAGGTTATGATCGCTCAGATTCTCGCATACCTAGTTCAACCTCGCACCGATAAGTACTCTTTTCTCGTTCCCGTGATATGTGATCCCTTGTGACCCAAATACATGCTTGCAAGCTAATTGGATGACATTCCACCGAGAGGGCCCAGAGTATATCTATCCGTCATATGGATGGACAAATCCCACTCTTGATCCATGTGTTTCAACCAATACTTTCCGAACACTCAATGCCACCTTTATAGCCACCCGATACGGTGTGGTGTTTGATGTCATCAAAGCATCCATCCGGTAAAGGTGATATGCATGATCTCATGGTCGAAGGAATTAGGTTACTATGTATCAGAAAGCATATAGCAATTGAACTATTGAAATGACTTGATCTTTATGCTATGCTTATCTATAGGAGTATGTCCACCATATCATTCTCCTAACGATATGATCTTGTTGTTGATAACATCTCAATGTTCATGATAGGGAAACCACAATCATTAATCAACCAACAAGCTAGTGAAGTATAGAGGCTATACTAGGGACTTCAAATTAAGTTTACAAATCACACAAGTATTAATGTTTCCTTGTTAATACTATTATAGCATGAATGTAAACATTTATCATAAACACAAAGATATAATAATAACTACATTTATTATTGCCTCTAGGGCATATCTCCAACAGATCCGAGAGGGGTCTTGATCATGTCCGCATTATTCACGAACCATAGGGTGACACACTTAAGAGACACCGACATCCAATTGGAGCAAATATTTCATGCCGAAAGAATGAACAAGCGCAGGAATTTATTTCACTAGATACCGAAACAGGTTTTCGGGTGAAATTGCATAAAGTGGTTATGCATGTGAAATAGAATTCTAGCAAGGGGTTATTTGTGAATGTTTGTCATTAAAGTAATTGACAAAATTCTGAATAAAATAAAAGAGTTTTATTTAATGAGAGTTTGCATTAAATTTGGTGGAAATTTAATGGGAATTTGAGTGGACTTTTAAGTGGAGGGATTTTAAAGGGCATTTTGTGAGTGGAGTGTCCACCCACATGAATGAAGGAGGGGAGGGGGCAGCCCCCATGGCCGGCGGCCACCCCCTTGGGTGCCCCCCCTCCTCCTATAAAAGGAGCCCCCCTCCTCACTTCTCTCTCACACCTCCTCGTGAAGGATCTCTCTCCCCCTCTAGAATTTATCCCCCATGGTCTCGGACTAGCGAGATACATGTTCCCGGTGGCTATTCGGGAAGAAAGAGTTGTGCTTCCGCTGCATCGCTGGAGCGAGGAGGCGGAGGTTGCTCGGTGCCTCGAACGTGTGTGCGAGCACGGATGCGCTGCTGATTTGCGGCGCTAGGACTTCCTCTCGATCTTGAGATCGGCAAGAGATCGTCTACATCAAGCACGAGTTGAACTCGTTAAGCTTTGTCGGTCTTCAAGGGTATGTTCTCTACGGATATATATCCGCCCGTTGTTTGTATCTAGTAGATAGATCTTGGTATATAGTTCACATCGTAGGAAAATTTTTGTTTTCTATGCTACGAACCCTACAATGCATTCATGTTGTTTGTACTAAATATCCTTGGTCATTGAGGTTGTGATGGACACACAACTTAGACCAATGTGAAAGTTGGCTTGATGACTCGGTTCCACTTGTCATGGACATGGAGATGCTATTCCAACTTACACAGATTCGACTAAAGAGTTTAGCGAGTCGGATTGACCCATATTGAGGTACAAAGAAGAAGTTGTCATTTGTATATCTCAATCAATGTAATCCTTAGACCTGAGGTTGTTGCATAGTCCGAGTTGAGGATCACCGACTTAGGTTCTGTCAAACACTGATCCGTAACTGGGCAGTTATAAAGGCAGGGTTTGGGTCGACTGAGAATCAAGCTGCGTGATGTGAATAACCAAGATGGGATTTTGCCCCTCCACTCGAATAGATATTCTCTGGGCCCTCTCGGATGATATAATTCGGAAAGCATGGCCATGCACGACTCGGTTAAGTGTTAACCGAGGCAATCGACTAAGAGTTAGTCGGGTGAATCACTTATCTCGGATCGAGAAGAGAGTCAGACTATTTAAGGGATGATAAATATTCGCCTATAGTCTGACAAGGTATATCGTGAGGCAAAAGGGACTCGGACGCAATTCGCATTGGAAAGGCAAGTCGTCATGACTCTTTGGTACACAGGAGTCGACGCTTACGCTAGGATCCGCTATCGATCGATCGATTGAGAGTCGGACTCAATCGTGTCCAAGTAGCCATGAGCTCATGGGTCACACACTTAAGAGCGGGAGCAAGTTTGGATTGGATCTGAACCTATAATCTGGTTGGGTTGGACCTAAACCGGATTAGGACTGAGTTAGTGAGTTGGACTCACGGTGACTAGTGTTATATGGGCTTTAGTGAATGGGCATGAAAGCGCGTTCGCTCACTCCTATATATAGTGGAGCACCGTAACCCGGAAAGGTTAATGGTTGTTCTGTTAGGTCATTCCATGTGTTGGAAACCCTAGCTCCACAGCAGTCCTACCGTCGATACGAACCTAGCAGTTCGCCGCCGGGGCTCCTCCTTGTACGTGTGGTTACCAGCAGAGGTGTTGTGCGATCAGCACCAGGACGATCGGATCGTGAGGACTGCACTGCATCAACTGACGCTCTTCATCATTAATCCGCAACTGCGCGACTAGTGGTAAACCTCGTGGCCTTCTACCTCAGCTAGATCTTGGGATCACCACATTGGAGGAAATTTTTTGTTTTATCTCTGCGTGGCCCAACAGTGGTATCAGAGCGATAGCTTCTAGTTTTAGGCTCGAGATCTTGCATATGTGATATGCGGTTGGCTGTAGATGAGATCTATGTGCTGTTTGGTGGTCGATCTATGAGGTAGATCGGTTTTGTACGAAGTTGATTGGATCAACTGTGCTAAGGTCGTGGAACGACATACCCCTACCGGTCGGTTTCCGCCATCGGGGTAGACTGTGACACGTCAATCCAGAAGCGGTGATCGAACATCAAAGAGTTTGATCGAATTGGAACGATGGTCAGAATCCATGTTCGGATCATAGATGAGATCTGCGTTTTCGGAAAAATCGTCGGGCGCTGCCCTGTCGTAGCGCCTTAGATGTCATTGCGAGTTTCACAGCGCCGGTAGATATTGTATCTATGCATAACTTGTTTTTGCAGGAAATTGTGAATGGTATGGTTCATGTGCATGTGATGTATGTGTGTAATCCATACGTGATCTACGAATCACGGTTTTTTGTTAGCCGGCTGGAGCCTAGGTGCTGTCATTTCATTGTATAATGACCTGCGTGTCGGATTCTCTATGTAATTTACTTTACTAAGCTAGTGTAGCTGTTTGGAGAACCCGGAAGGCATGCAAGGCGTTGTACATGTCGGCGACATGGAGTAAGACGGCAAGTGACAAGAGTTGCCACGAGTCGAATTACAGGCTTTGTGGAGATGGAGATCTCCATGAAGAGAGCCATACCATTTCACATTATAATTGCTTTATTTTGTGTTACAGTTATGTCTCAGTTTTACCTCTATTAGATAGTCGGTAAAATTTAATCCCTCAAAGAAGGTCTAGTCGGTTTTCCCGCCAGTGTTTGCACCATCACAAGTCGGACATTTTTGGTAGTGGGCTCATAAAATTGAGGTGCTGCCAATTCTTTCCGACTAGGTGGGTTCGAGTCGGACTCTTACTGAGGAAACACTCGGTAAGCTAGACGGGTCTATCACAACGGTTGTGGGGCTCGGGGAAAGGTCGGATGGGAGCCGGGGCATGTGATGCCACCCGTCCAACAGGAGACGCATGAGATGCGATTGACAAGGAGTTGTCTACCTAGATCACTTGGCGGCTAGCAGTGATGCTAAAGCTCACTAGCCGACTTGCTTATTTAGGATCCTGAATCACTAAGCAACCATCGGAGGGGTGTTGGTTCTAGTGGGAGCATAAAATATTAAAATGTTTAATATGCTTGCTCTTTTATGAATACATGTCTTAAGTGTTTTGCATATTTTCTGTTGTAGATCATGGCACCAAGTAGCAGTCACTCTCAGATATCCAGTTGTGCGTTGAGAACCATTCTTGAGAAAGATAAACTGAACGACACTAATTTTACCAACTGGTATCGAAATCTAAGAATTGTTCTCAAACAAGAAAAGAAGGACCATGTCCTAGACAACCAACTTCCAGATGAGCCGAATGAGAATGCGACTGTCGTAGCCACCAATGCCTACCATCGGGCTAAGGATGAGTCCACGGATATTAGATATCTTATGCTTGCTCACATGGAACCGGACTTGCAAAAGCAGTTCGAGCATGTTGAGGCCTACGATATGATCGAAAGCCTCAAAAGTATGTTCTAGGCTCAGGCGAAGACTGAGAGGTATCAAGTCTCTCAGGCTTTGCTGAGTTGCAAGCTTAAGGATAGTGATCCACTGAGTCCGCATGTGATCAAAATGGTTGGTTACGTGCAGTCTCTGGAGAGGCTTGGCTACCCCATAAGCGAAGAGTTCACTACGGATATAATTCTGAACTCTCTTCCTAGTGCATATGGGCAGTTCATTTAGAACTACCACATGCATGGTATGGATAAGAAGCTCACTGAATTACATGGGATGCTCAAGAAGCAGAGGCGGATCTCAAGAAGGGCACCAGTCATGTAACATCCCTAAATTCATATTCCAAAACTCATTCATATCATTCTTGCATCATTCATCCATTTAGGGTTTTTCTCAAAATCATTTGGAGACAGAAGTTTGAGCTATGATTTCATGTGTGCAAAACTCAATTCATTTGGCCATTACCCTTTGAGATTGGATTGTTTAGGAACTTGATTGCTTGCCTCCATTGTTGGAAAGATTAGGTATAGCATCTTAACCCAAGTTTTCAATTTAGAAACATTTTCTAAACCCTAATTCAATCATCCACAAACTAGAGACAAGTCTCTGTTTGTTTCAAACCCAAGCTTGACCAGGCCCTTACAAGGTAACCACTTGGTTAAGTGACTTATTTGAAACCACGTAACCCGCAAAGATCCCAATTTTGTTTGAATTCAAAAGGATTTGAATTCATATCAAAAATCATTCAGAAAATAGAAATAAGAAAAGAAAAGAAGCAAACAAAAGAAAAGGGCGCGGTATTTAGCCCAAGAAGGAACAGCCCAACTAGCCCACCCGGGCATCCTTCTCCTCAAGACGCTGAAGACACGTTCACCGACAGCAGACACTTCCACCTTGCGACCACGACAAGCGGCCTCCTCCACGCCAAAGATCATCTCCACCCGCACGACCAGTTCATCCCCAATCAACGCGCCGCTTCACGTGTTTAATTCGCGGCCAATTGAATAAATGGCCGAGTGATTCTCGCTCATGATCAGCTATATAGACCCCTCCGCCTCTCTTTCCCCAAACCCCAAGCACGAACGCCCCAGTCGCGCATTTCTGCAACCCCGCTGCCTCCGACGATCGCCGCAAATTCCGGTGAGCCTAGAGTTTCCCTCGGTCTCGCGTTTACTTTATCTTGTTCAGTGAGTCTCTGTGCACCTTCTGACACCCTCCGTTTACCTTCGCATGAACCGTAGCTTCGGCAACGTCGACGACTGGCCGCCACCGTCTCCTGCACGAACTCCGACGAGCTCTAGTGGTAAGTCCAGACCGCCCCGAACCTTGTCGATCACGCTCGCATGTTCTCCGTGATCGTCCGCATCTAACCACACCTTTCTTTGGCATCCTGGTGAACAACAACCTCGCATCCGACCTCGAGCAGGACCACCGTTGCCAGATCCAACTCCGGCGAGAAATCTACCGCAACCCTGAGCGCCCCTTGCCGAGCTGATCACACGTCGAGCATCCCCACACCCTCGCGGTCTCGGTGAGCATCTCCCCCATCCACCTAGCGATCTGTACCGCCGGCGCCGCCACCGTCTGGTCGTCGCCGCCACGCACAGCCGATAAGCGCCGCCAGTTTTTGGCCGGTTGTTTTAGATCGTTAGATCTGTATCGTAGAGCTAGGATAGATCCACTTAACCCCGAAGAGGTACGTGATCTGGAGCGTTCGATCTATTTAGATCCTGCGGCTACAGAAGCGCGATCCAACCGAAGCGGTACGCGCCAATCACAGCGCGACGCGTGGCTAGGGTTAGATCTAAAATTAGATTTAAAATCAGAAATTTGTTCCAAATTCAAATGCTTATAACTTTTGATTGCCACGTTAGATTTTTGCAAACTTTATACCGTTGGATTTAGTGAAACAAGAACTTTCATAATATCCAATTTATTTAGCATATAGTAACAGTTAAAATGATTTTATTTGTAGAACATATTTTAAGGCCATTTTAAGTAGAGATATATTTTGGTAAATTGTTTTTGAGCCAAATAAGTTTAGTTGGCAAATTTGTGACTTGTTAAGTTCTGTAGACATGAGCATACTTGGTAGAATTTTTCAAAAAATCACACTTAGTAAATTCTTGCATGCATGCATTCATATTATTTTTGTTTGTATATAATTGTGTGTAATTGGATACTATAATTTCTTGTGTAGATTTTGCTAGTGATTGTGATTGTGAAGAGTGCTACTCTCCCCACTACCAAGGCAAGTGATATTTACATGAATATATTTGTCCTATGTTTTGAACTAGCATTAGATATTTTGTTATAGTATTGCATGTTATTTTGTCTAAATGCAAAAGATGGGAAGTCCTATGTAGTCTAGTAGAATTGCTAAGGAATTATCCCTAAGATAGGTTGCCATACTTTTCTTAGCCTAGCTTATAGCAAAACAAGGGTTGGTGAAAAACTACACTTACTATGATGAATATATTTCTAAGTCATGAGACTTATACTTTTCTAATAAAACCACTAAGTCAAATGAACCTCCTGGGTGGAATGGAAAGTATGGGTTATGTTGAGTGGTTACACAAGGCCATGGACTTGGGTTGTGTATCTCACTTGTGGTAAGCCACCCAGGCACAAAGGGATTTGGAGGCCAAGTGTTGAGAAAGCTTACAGTGCAACCACTTGGCAATATGGGCTCTGCCTTGATCATATAGGTTGCTAGAACTTAGTCATTTGGACAGATGGTGGTAGATGGGATGATAGGTTGGAACGCGTCCATTTGACTAAGGAAAGGCTTCTGAAAGATCCTGTCTTGGGAAACCAAGTCTGGTGGGGAAAGTGCACAACCTCTGCAGATGGAAAACCTAAGTACTTAGCCTTGTCCAAGGAAATCGACACTTTGAGCATCAAGACATGGAAGCTACAAGAATCTCATCACTCCAACTTCTAAGTAAAATTTGTGGGTGAACAAGGGTGAAGGACCTCAATGTCTATTGGTGGTTCTTTGGAAATGTTTTGACAAAGAAAACTTAGTGATTTCAACTAATAGGAAAAACCTATTTTCAAGCAAAGCAAGCCAAGCTACACTTAGCCAAATGCATATAGTAATATATTCCACTTAAAATATACTAAGGTATCACTTGCCAATACTATTCCAAAGTATTGACCCTCTGTGGTCAGACTTGTGATGTTGCAGGTTACTCCGATGATGAATAGGAGTCATGAGTCTACACTCAACATGCTTGCTCGTGGCACATGAAGATGAAGACTTATGTTTATTTACTTATTCCTTAAACTCTTGTATTAGGCCTATGGCCCCGAGTTGTAAAAAGACTATGTTTTATCTCTGGAATGAATGTAATAAATGACCTTTGTATCTGTACTTCATCTTAAACTGGATGCTAGCATTGATCCGTGGACTAGCATTGCAATCATAGGGATCCTTTCCTTTCTAAAGGAGGGTCTAACAGATGGTATCGAGCACCGTGTGTTGCTGTAGGATTATGACCCTAGGACTTGAAAACCACTAAGGAAAATTTTCAACTACTTCTACACTTGTCTATTCTTCTCAGAAACTTTTCGATCTTTTCATTCTCAACTCCATTTGTAGATGAACTCCATCAACGAAGTGAAGAAAGGACCACTTATGACCATGACTTTGGAGTGTGAAACTGAGTTTCCCATATACTCAAGGACCTCATGGTGGCAATGGAAGCACATGGTGCATTGTGTACAAGGGCTTTCCAGTGATGGATGAAGGAGTGGAGTATTGGTGGGTGCAACTTCACTTGTACAAAAACAAGGAAGACAACCACAAGGAAAGGGGATTCTGCATGTACACCAACACTAAAATGCACACCACATTCTTTGAGTCAGCCAGAGATGCAGCTTGGAGGACTATCAAAGAACTAAGTGCTAGAGTAAAGTGCAGAATGCTCAACCTCCAAAAAGACTTAGAGAAAGAGAAGGAAATTACTCAAGAGTTGGAAACCACCAACCAAGAGTTAAGGGGAGATATAATAGACTTAGTGATGGAATCATGTGAGCAAGATAGGTGGATTGCCTCTAGGAACATTGTGATAGCCACCAGATCCAGTGAGATAGGCCTATAAGCACACTTTGTAGTGGACCACCATCTATCACCTTATTTTCCAAAATGATACCTTAAATAAGTTGGACCTTGTTTGATGTAATGGATTTGTGTAAGCATAACTTGTGTGAAATTTGTGTTCCATGGTTATGTATGAGATGGTTGTTTTATGTTCATCTTAAATAGTGTTGTTCTAACTTTTCAATTTTGTAAATAGATGCCTATTGTCACAAGACTGTTGAGGAGTTCCAGGTTACTCGTTTCGGACCCCGTATCATTGAGCTTACCACTTTGCTCGACCTCCCTCTTCCCACCATCACGGTGTACCCACTCACCAAGTTCGAGAGGAAGGACCTCTCGGGCTTCAAGGTGACCCAGCCAGGACGCCAGACTGAGCCTACTACAGAGGCCATCGTCTTCAAGCTGATGCACGATGACAGGGAGAGAGGCATGGAGGTAGTCATGCAGGACCTGATAGGACGCTTGTTAGGCCGTCACTCCCGAAAGGTTAGGGGTACTCACTTCCACGTCTTCGGAAGGCGTGATGATGATGGAGATTCCATCGACTTTGAGGACGACTCGAGGGACACGGCGGAGCCGATACGTCTCTATCTCTAGGACTTAGAGACTCTCCTCAGGCACGTGGACACGGATAGGATGAACGTCATGCTTGGCAATGACGAACTTCAGGTACAGCTGCGCGAGAAGGACAAGCTTTTTGTGCAGCAGGATGAGATGATCAAGGAAATGGAGACAAAGTTCGAGGCCCAGGACCGTAAGTTCAAGAGTCAAGAGAAACGCGTCCAGGATAGGAACAAGAAGATCCGGGACATGACCGAGGAACTGAAGTCCAAGGACTTCGAGCTTGAGCAGCAGCAGATGGTTATTGAGAGGCTTCGCTCCCAGAAGAGGGCTCTCAAGGCCAAGGTCGATTCCTTGACCACTACGATTGAGGAGAACAAGACCGCGATGGAGAACGCAGGTCTTACCTTCGTCGAGGAGGAGATTGACGCTGATGAGTAGACATGACTACTCGTTTACCTTTCATATTCATACTTGTTATTGTGAACTTATTATTGGACCATCCGACATGTGGATGGCTTGCCACTTGTGTGTTTTACTTCATGAGCTTATTATGTGGTTGTTGAACCTTTATTCTTATGATGCTTGTTATGTGTTTGTTTATGTTGTATTGTGCATAAAACATCTATGGGTATCTCATTCTTATCTATTTGAACAAACCACAGATGCCTCCCCGTCGCGCAAACCCCAACCCCAACAACATCACCCCGTAAATGCAACAAATGATGAATTCGCAAACACAGCTTATGCAAATGATGACAACATTCATCCAGAACCAGAACAACAACAACAATCCCAACAACAACAACAATAATAACAACAACAACAACAACCCTCCGAGTTTTGACATGCTCACCAGATTTCTGCGTCTGAGGCCAGCAAAGTTTTCGGGAACAACTGATCCCATGGTAGCCAATGACTGGCTACGTTCTGTGAACAAGGACTTAGTGACCGTGGGTTGCACGGATGCTGAAAAGGTCGTTCAAAGACATCCGTTGGAAGGACCAGCCGCCACATGGTGGGATAACTTCCAAATCACCACTCCTATTGATGAAGTGACTTGGGACATCTTTGAAGATGGCTTTCGCACCGCTCATATCTCATCAGGAATGATGAGTCTGAAAAAGAAGGAGTTTCATAACTTGAAGCAGCGCCACCGTAGCGTGGCTGAGTACATAGAAGAGTTCAACAATCTGGCGCGCTATGCACCGGATGAGGTTGATACAGATGCCAAGAGAAAGGAAAAGTTCTTGGAAGGTTTGAATGATGAGCTGAACCTACAGTTTTCTGTGGTATATGTTCCAACTTATCAGTCGTTGTGTGACAAGGCTGCTATTTTGGAAAGTAAAATGAAACAAGTCGAGAGTAGGAAGAGGAAACACTCCGACAAGCACAGCTCGAGATCGTCTCACAAACGATCTCACTATGATGACAGTGGCAGCTCAGGATCCCATAAGCATGGGAAATTCAACAAGCACCACAACCACAACCGTCATGACAACAAACATCACCGCAGTCATGACAATGATAAGTACAAGAACCACAAGAGTGGACATAAGAGCCACCACAGTGGAAATGGTAGTGGAAGTGGAAGTCAGCATGTTAAAAAGGACATCAGTCAAGTTGAGTGCTTCAAATGCAAGAAACTGGGGCATTATGCTAATGAATGCCCTGAGAAGAAGGTGGAAGGACCTAGCAAGCCAAATCCTTTCCAGAAGGATGTTAACCACATCAATGTGGAGGAGGTCTATGAAGAGCCCGATGCCGTTGTCGGTAAGTTCACTCAATTCCATTCCAGATTTGTACTCTTTGATACGGTGCATCTCATTCATTCATATCAAAACATTTGTTGAAAGAAATGAACTACCGGTAGAAACCATTGGGTGTCCTATAAGAGTAAGTTCTCCGGTGGAGAAATGTTAGTGAACTCGGATGTCATGACTTAGTCATAGAGTTTGGGAAACATAAGTTTCAAAGTGAACTGATAATTCTGAATTCCCAAGGGTTGGATGTGATTTTTGGAATGGATTGGATGGCTAAGTTCGAGGAGTATTAGATTGTGCTAATCGCATGCTTGCACTCACAACCCCGTATGAAAAGAATAAAATTCAGATCTAACTTTGAATCCAAGGGAAGTAAACTGAATTCTCTTAAGGGGGTTAGCATGGACAGTGTGCCAATTGTGTGTGAGTATCCGGATGTATTTCCGGAAGAATTACCAGGAATGCCACCAGATAGAGATGTGGAGTTTCTGATAGATTTGGTACCAGGTTCCGGACCAATAGCTACGAGACCGTACAAAATGTCAGTTGATGAACTGAAAGAACTCAAGAAGCAGCTAGGAGAACAGTTGCAGAAAGGGTTTATTCAACCAAGTTCTTCATCTTGGGGAGCCCCAGTATTGTTTGTGGAGAAAAAGGATAGAACGCAAAGATTTTGTATTGACTACCGTTCTCTCAACGAGGTGACCATCAAGAACAAATACCCTCTGCCCAGAATCAACGACTTGTTTGATTAGTTGGAAGGAGCATGTGTGTTCTCGAAGATTGATCTGCGGTCAGGCTATTTTCAACTCAATATAAGAGAACAAGACATACCTAAGACAACATTCACTACAAGGTATGGATTGTATGAGTACACTGTGATTCCTTTTGGTTTAACCAACGCTCCAGCATACTTCATGAATATGATGAATAAGGTATTCATGGAATTCCTTGACAAGTTTGTGGTCGTTTTCATCGACGATATCCTAGTCTACTCCAAGAGCAAGGAAGAACATGAAAGACACTTGCGCTTGATACTTGAAAAACTAAGAGAGCATAAACTTTATGCCAAGTTCAGCAAGTGTGAGTTTTGGTTAGAGGAAGTTGGTTTTCTTGGTCATGTTATGACAAAGGATGGTGTAGCAGTTGATCCTGCTAAGGTTTCAGCTGTGACAGAATGGGAATCTCCTAAGAATGTAAAAGAAGTTCGTAGTTTCCTCGGCTTAGCAGGTTACTACAGAAGATTCATTGAAAATTTCTCAAAGGTTGCTAAGCCAATGACAGGATTGTTAAAAAAGGACAAGAAATTTGCTTGGACTGAAGGTTGCGAAGTCAGTTTCCAAGAGTTGAAGAAGAGACTTGTGACAGCACCAGTTCTATGTCTGCCAGATTTGGAAAAGGATTTCCAAGTATATTGTGATGCGTCTCATCAAGGTTTGGGTGCCGTACTTATGCAAGATGGTAAAGTCGTAGCCTATGCTTCGAGACAACTCAAAACTCATGAAGTAAACTATCCCACTCATGATTTGGAGTTAGCCTCTGTTGTCGATGCACTCAAAACATGGAGACATTACCTTTTGGGTAAGCGGTGTGAAGTGTTCACTGATCATAAGAGCTTGAAGTACATCTTCACCCAGAAAGAAATCAACATGAGGCAAAGGAGATGGTTAGAACTTATCAAGGATTACGACTTAAGTTTGCAATACCACCCCGGTAAAGCGAACGTAGTAGCCGATGCTCTAAGTCGTAAGACGTTTGTAAATGGCCTTACCAAAGGGGAATTGCCAGATGACTTGTGTAAGCAATTCAAAGAACTCAGATTGGAGATTGTACCAGAAGGACATCTCATGTCCTTAGATGTTCAACCCACTCTATTGGACAAGATCCGAGAAGTTCAGAAGACTGATGAGGAAATTGAAAAGATTAAGGAAAATATAAGTCTAGGGAAAGCCAAGAGTTTCCATATAGACCAACAAGGCACCTTATGGCACGGGAATCGTATTTGCGTTCCACAAGATCCGGAGTTGCGGAAACTGATTCTACAAGAGGCTCACAACTCTCCGTATTCTATTCACCCGGGAAATACCAAGATGTACATGGACATGAAGGAAAGGTTTTGGTGGAACAATCTCAAAAGGGACGTCGCCGAACATATTGCTTTGTGTGATGTGTGTAGCAGAGTCAAAGCAGAGCACCAGAAACCAGCAGGTTTGCTTCAACCACTGCCTATTCCAGAATGGAAGTGGGAAAATATTGGTATGGATTTCATTACCGGATTACCAAGGACCAGGTCAGGGTATGATTCCATATGGGTGGTAGTGGATCGCTTAACTAAAGTGGCTCATTTTATACCCGTGAAGACAACTTATACGAGTGCCAAGTTAGCAAAAATTTACATGAGCAGAATTGTATGCCTTCACGGTGTGCCTAAGAGTATTGTGTCAGATAGAGGAACTCAGTTCACTTCTCACTTTTGGAGACAGCTTCATGAATCTTTGGGAACGAGATTGGAATTCAGTACTGCCTTTCATCCCCAAACGGATGGACAAACAGAAAGGACCAACCAAATTCTTGAAGACATGTTGAGAGCCTGTGCTTTAGACTATGGAGCAAGTTGGGATGAAAGCTTGCCTTACGCAGAGTTCTCTTACAACAATAGCCATCAAGCTAGTATTGGAATGGCACCATTTGAGTTACTCTACGGAAGGAAGTGTACCACCCCATTACTATGGAATGGTGTGGGAGAGAGAAGTTTATTTGGACCTGATCTTATCAAAGACGCCGAAGAGAAAGTCAAACTGGTTAAGGACAGATTGAAGATAGCACAGTCCCGACAGAAAATCTACGCGGATTCTAAGCATAGAGAAGTCACCTACGAAGTTGGGGATAGAGCTTATCTTAGAGTATCACCACTTCGTGGAGTGAAAAGGTTTGGAGTCAAAGGGAAGTTTGCACCAAGATATGTTGGGCCATTCAAAATTCTAAGTCGCAAAGGAGAAGTTGCATATGAAGTTGAATTGCCAGAATCTCTGTCAGCTGTTCATAATGTATTCCATGTGAGTCAGCTTAAGAAATGTCATCCAGAGATGGAAGAATCTTCTTTGAAGGACACCATACCTTTGGAAGAAGTCCAACTAGAAAGTGATCTCACCTATGAGGAAAAGCCTGTCAAGATTCTAGAGACCGCAGAAAGAGTTACCAGGACCAAGACTATCAAGTTTTGTAAAGTGTAATGGAACCATCACTCCGAAGAGTAAGCAACATGGGAAAGAGAAGATGACCTTCGGAAAGACCACCCTCACCTATTTGCTAGCCAAACCGAATCTCAAGGGCGAGATTCATCTTAAGGGGGTTAGATTTGTAACATCCCTAAATTCATATTCCAAAACTCATTCATATCATTCTTGCATCATTCATCCATTTAGGGTTTTTCTCAAAATCATTTGGAGACAGAAGTTTGAGCTATGATTTCATGTGTGCAAAACTCAATTCATTTGGCCATTACCCTTTGAGATTGGATTGTTTAGGAACTTGATTGCTTGCCTCCATTGTTGGAAAGATTAGGTATAGCATCTTAACCCAAGTTTTCAATTTAGAAACATTTTCTAAACCCTAATTCAATCATCCACAAACTAGAGACAAGTCTCTGTTTGTTTCAAACCCAAGCTTGACCAGGCCCTTACAAGGTAACCACTTGGTTAAGTGACTTATTTGAAACCACAGAACCCTGCAAAGATCCCCAATTTTGTTTGAATTCAAAAGGATTTGAATTCATATCAAAAATCATTCCAGAAAATAGAAATAAGAAAAAGAAAAGAAGCAAACAAAAGAAAAGGGCCGGGCGCCAGGTATTTAGCCCAGCAGTGGAACAGGCCCAACTAGCCCACCCGGGGCATCCCTTTTCCTCCTGCAGCCTGCTCGGCCGGCCCGGCGACGGACCCACTTCCACCTTGCGCACGTCGCTGACAAGCGGGCCTCCTCCACGCCAGCATCGTCTCCACCCGCACGACCAGTTCATCCCCAATCAACGCGGCCGTTTTCTGTGTTTAATTCGCGGTGTCAATTCGAATCAATGGCCGAGTGATTCTCGCTCATGATCAGGCTATATAGACCCCCTCTGCCCCCTCTCTCTTTTCCCCCAAACCCCAAGCACAGAACGCCCCCAGGCTGCGCGCATTACTCTCTGAAACCCCGCCGTCTCCGACGACTGCGCCGGCAAATTCCGGTGAGCCTAGAGTTTCCCTCGGTCTCGCGTTTACTTTATCTTGTTCAGTGAGTCTCTGTGCACCTTCTGACACCCTCCGTTTACCTTCGCATGAACATGAAGCCGGCTTGACGGCGACCGCCGCCACCGTCTCCTGCACGAACTCTGGCGAGCTCTAGTGGTAAGTCCAGACCGCCCCGAACCTTGTCGATCACGCTCGCATGTTCTCCGTGATCGTCCGCATCTAACCACACCTTTCTTTGGCATTCTAGTGAACAACAACGTCGCCTCCGACCTCGAGCAGGACCACCATTGCCAGATCCAACTCCGGCGAGAAATCTACCGCAACCCTGAGCGCCCCTTGCCGAGCTGATCACACGTCGAGCATCCCCACACCATCGCGGTCTCGGTGAGCATCTCCCCCATCCACCTAGCGATCTGTACCGCCGGTGCCGCCACCGTCTGGTCGTCGCCGCCGCGCACAGCCGATAAGCGCCGCCAGTTTTTGGCCGGTTGTTTTAGATCGTTAGATCTGTATCGTAGCGCTAGGATAGATCCACTTAACCCCGAAGAGGTACGCGATCTAGAGCGTTCGATCTATTTAGATCCTGCGGCTGCAGAAGCGCGATCCAACCGAAGCGGTACGCGCCAATCACAGCGCGACGCGTGGCTAGGGTTAGATCTAAAATTAGATTTAAAATCAGAAATTTGATCCAAATTCAAATGCTTATAACTTTTGATTGCCACGTTAGATTTTTGCAAACTTTATACCGTTGGATTAAGTGAAACAAGACCTTTCAGAATATCCAATTTATTTAGCATATAGTAACAGTTAAAATGATTTTATTTGTAGAACATGTTTTAAGGCCATTTTAAGTAGAGATATATTTTGGTAAATTGTTTTTGAGCCAAATAAGTTTAGTTGGAAAATTTGTGACTTGTTAAGTTCTGTAGACATGAGCATACTTGGTAGAATTTTTCAAAAAATCACACTTAGTAAATTCTTGCATGCATGCATTCATATTATTTTTGTTTGTATATAATTGTGTGTAATTGGATACTATAATTTCTTGTGTAGATTTTGCTAGTGATTGTGATTGTGAAGAGTGCTACTCTCCCCACTACCAAGGCAAGTGATATTTACATGAATATATTTGTCCTATGTTTTGAACTAGCATTAGATATTTTGTTATAGTATTGCATGTTATTTTGTCTAAATGCAAAAGATGGGAAGTCCTATGTAGTCTAGTAGAATTGCTAAGGAATTATCCCTAAGATAGGTTGCCATACTTTGCTTAGCCTAGCTTATAGCAAAACAAGGGTTGGTGAAAAACTACACTTACTATGATTAATATATTTCTAAGTCATGAGACTTATACTTTTCTAATAAAACCACTAAGTCAAATGAACCTCCTGGGTGGAATGGAAAGTATGGGTTATGTTGAGTGGTTACACAAGGCCATGGACTTGGGTTGTGTATCTCACTTGTGGTAAGCCACCCAGGCACAAAGGGATTTGGAGGCCAAGTGTTGAGAAAGCTTACAGTGCAACCACTTGGCAATATGGGCTCTGCCTTGATCATATAGGTTGCTAGAACTTAGTCATTTGGACAGATGGTGGTAGATGGGATGATAGGTTGGAACGCGTCCATTTGACTAAGGAAAGGCTTCTGAAAGATCCTGTCTTGGGAAACCAAGTCTGGTGGGGAAAGTGCACAACCTCTGCAGATGGAAAACCTAAGTACTTAGCCTTGTCCAAGGAAATGGACACTTTGAGCATCAAGACATGGAAGCTACAAGAATCTCATCACTCCAACTTCTAAGTAAAATTTGTGGGTGAACAAGGGTGAAGGACCTCAATGTCTATTGGTGGTTCTTTGGAAATGTTTTGACAAAGAAAACTTAGTGATTTCAACTAATAGGAAAAACCTATTTTCAAGCAAAGCAAGCCAAGCTACACTTAGCCAAATGCATATAGTAATATATTCCACTTAAAATATACTAAGGTATCACTTGCCAATACTATTCCAAAGTATTGACCCTCTGTGGCGGTAACTTGTGATATTGTAGGTTACTCCGATGATGAATAGGAGTCATGAGTCTACACTCAACATGCTTGCCTGTGGCACATGAAGATGAAGACTTATGTTTATTTACTTATTCCTTAAACTCTTGTATTAGGCCTATGGCCCTGAGTTGTAAAAGACTATGTTTTATCTCTGAAATGAATGTAATAAACGACCTTTGTATCTGTGTACTTCATCTTAAACTGTGGATGCTAGCATTGATCCAGGGACTAGCATTGCAATCACAGGGATCCTTTCCTTTCTAAAGGAGGGGTCTAACAAGTCAAGTGTTGATGGTGCAGAATAAGGCTAAGTTCAAGAAGAGTTCTTGGACTAAGAAGAAGGCTAAGTCAGGAGGAAAGCAGGCTCCGGACCCGGTCCCAAGCACTTCCTCAGGGACTAATCCATCTCCTTCAGCCGGATCCACTTGCTTCTATTGCAAGGCGGATGGCCACTGGAAGAGGAACTGCAGCAAGTACTTGGCCGACAAAGCCAAGAGTGGAGGTATGACTTCCGACTCAGGTACACTTGTTTGCAATGTTATAGACATATATCTTGCTGATGCACCTAATAGTTCTTAGGTATATGATACGGATCATTATTCACATCGCAACCCATTGCGGGACTGGTAAGAACTAGGAGCGTAGCAAGGCGAGGTTGATATTCGAGTCGGCAAAAAGCAAGAGTTGCTGCGTTGGAAGCCGCACGATGAAACTTCATTTACCTTCCGATTCATTATGGAACTGAATAATTGTTATTATGTTCCGATTCGATCGAAACATTATTTCTTCTTCATGTTTGATGAGGCAAGGCTATGAGTCGAATATCAAGAATAATGGTTGTTCTTTGTATTTGAATGATATGTTTCACGGATTTGCACCCGTCCAGGACGGGTTATTTATTTTGAATCTTGATGGTGAGTCGGTTTATAACATAAATGTTAAAAGGTTGAAACCAAATGATCTAAATATGACTTACTTTTGGCACTATCGGCTTGGTCATATAAGTTGGAAACGCATGAAGAAGCTCCGTGATGATGGACTCCTAACTTCGTTCAACTTGGAGTCGTTCGAGACATGCGAATCTTGCCTACTCAGCAAAATGACCAAGACACCTTTTGCAAAGAGTTGTGAAAGGGCGTCCGACTTGTTGGGACTAGTACATAGTGATGTATGTGGACCAATGAGCACGACAGTCAGGGGTGGTTATGAGTACTTCATTACCTTCACTAATGATTTGAGTAGGTATGGATATATCTACTTGATGAAACATAAGTCGGAAGCCTTTGAAAAGTTCAAAGAATTCCAAAATGAAGCACAGAATCAACTCGGCAAGAAAATAAAGTTTCTTCGGTCGGACCGAGGAGGTGAGTAAATGAGCCATGAGTTTGAGGACCATCTGAAAAGTTCTGGAATAGTTCCTCAACTTACTCCTCCAGGAATGCCACAAAGGAATGGTGTTTCGGAAAGGCGGAATCGAACCTTGTTAGACATGGTACGATCAATGATGAGTCGGACAGATCTGCCTTTATCATTTTGGGGTTATTGTCTAGAAACAGCGGCGTTCACACTAAACACAGTACCATTAAAATCGGTAGAGAAGACACCGCATGAGATGTGGACAGGCAAAAAGCCGAGTTTGTCTTTTCTTAAGATTTGGGGTTGTGAAGCATTTGTCAAGCAACTTCAGTCGGACAAGCTTACAGCAAAGTCGGATAAGTGTATTTTCGTGGGGTATCCGAGGGAAACCTTGGGTTACTACTTCTACAACCAAGAAGAGGGCAAAGTGTTTGTTGCTCGGAACGGTGTCTTCCTTGAGAAAGAGTTTATCAGTCGGGGAGTAAGTGGGAGCACGGTGCTGCTCGAAGAAATTCGAGAGGAACCGGCTAGTAGCGAGTCGGCTAAAACCTTGGAGGTTGAACCGGTCGTGGCAGCTGAGCCGGCAACAACACCTGTACTACGAACATCGGCGAGATTACGAAGTGTTCGTGATGTGTTACTGTTAGACAGTGATGAGCCGGCAAATTATTCGGAAGCGATGGTGGGATCTAATTCCGAGTCATGGCTTGGAGCCATGAGATCCGAGTTAAAGTCCATGGATGAAAATCAAGTTTGGAACTTGGTTGATCTGCCAGACGGTGCAAGACCCGTCGAGTGCAAATGGGTCTTTAAGAAGAAAAGTGATATGGATGGAAATGTATCCATCTATAAAGCACGCCTTGTTGCGAAGGGGTTCCGACAAGTTCAAGGAGTTGATTACGACGAGACTTTCTTGCCCGTAGCGATGCTTAAATCCGTACGGATCATGTTAGATATAGCGGCCTATTTCGACTATGAGATATGGCAGATGGATGTCAAAACGGCTTTCCTTAACGGAAATTTAACCGAGGACGTGTATATGATACAACCCGAGGGTTTTGTCGATCCGGCTAATGCTGACAAGGTATGTAAACTTCAGAAATCCATTTATGGGTTGAAGCAATCATCTCGGAGTTGGAATATTCGCTTTGATGAGGTAGTCAAATCGTTTGGCTTCATCAAGAGTGATCATGATTCTTGTTTGTACAAGAAGTTTAGTGGGAACAAAGTAAATTTTCTAATCTTATATGTGGATGACATATTACTGATTGGGAATGATGTCCAGATGTTGCAAGAAACCAAGGAATCATTGGAAAGGAGTTTCTCAATGAAAGACTTGGGTGAGGCAACATACATCCTCGGAATCCGGATCTATAGAGATAGATCAAGGAGGCTCATTGGATTGAGTCAGAGTACTTATTTGGACAAAGTGTTGAAGAAGTTCAACATGGAATCATCTAAGAAGGGGTTCTTACCGATGTCCCATGGTGTAAAACTTAGCAAGACTCAGTGTCCTTCGACAACTGATGAGCGAAGTCGGATGAGTGTGATTCCTTATGCTTCTGCAGTTGGATCCATCATGTATTCCATGATTTGTACTAGGCCGGATGTTTCCTATGCTCTAAGTGTTGTGAGCAGATACCAGGCTGATCCTGGAGAGATCCACTGGACAGCGGCTAAAAATATCTTGAAGTACTTGAGAAGGACTAAGGATATGTTCTTGGTTTATGGTGGTGAAGATGAACTCAGTGTAAAGGGTTACACGGATGCAAGTTATCTTACCGACTCTGATGATTCTCGTTCGCAATCCGGATACGTGTTTATTATAAACGGAGGTGCTGTGAGCTGGAAGAGTTCCAAGCAAGAGACTGTGTCTGCGTCTACAACAGAGGCTGAGTATATTGCCGCCTCGGAGGCAGCAAAGGAAGCTGTTTAGATGAGGAATTTCCTCATGGATCTTGGTGTGGTTCAGGGCTCGTCCAATCCTTTGCACGTGTATTGTGATAACAATGGTGCTATTGCACAAGCTAAGGAACCTAGACAACACCAGAAGAACAAGCACATACTCATGCGGTACCACCTGATTCGCCAGTTCGTGGATCAGGGTGATATCAAGTTATGCAAGGTACACACGGATGCAAATATTGTGGATCCATTGACGAAGCCGTTACCCCAGCCGAAGCATGAGGCACACCTGAGAGCCATGGGCATTAGATGCTTAGACATGTGATGTCGGAAGATTGACTCTAGTGCAAGTGGGAGACTGTTGGGAATATGCCCTAGAGGCAATCATGTATGGTGATATTTCCCATTGTATTCATAAAGATATTAAGTAGTCCTTGTATAAACATCTTATGTGTATCATTGAATATGTTATTTGGTTGTGGAACTATGCATTCATGTTGTTTGTACTAAATATCCTTGGTCATTGAGGTTGTGATGGACACACAACTTAGACCAATGTGAAAGTTGGCTTGATGACTCGGTTCCACTTGTCATGGGCATGGAGATGCTATTCCAACTTACACAGATTTGACTAAAGAGTTTAGCGAGTTGGATTGACCCATATTGAGGTACAACGAAGAAGTTGTCATTTGTATATCTCAAGCAATGTAATCCTTAGACCTGAGGTTGTTGCTGCTGGAGATATGCCCTAGAGGCAATAATAAATGTAGTTATTATTATATCTTTGTGTTTATGATAAATGTTTACATTCATGCTATAATATTATTAACAAGGAAACATTAATACTTGTATGATTTGTAAACCTAATTTGAAGGCCCTAGTAAAGCCTCTATATAATACTAGCTTGTTGGTTAATAGATGATTATGGTTTCCCTATCATGAACATTGAGATGTTATTAACAACAAGATCATATCGTTAGGAGAATGATATGATGGACATACTCCTATAGATAAGCGTAGCATAAAGATCAAGTCATTTCAATAGTTCAATTGCTATATGCTTTCTGATACATAGTAACCTAATTCCTTCGACCATGAGATCATGCATATCACCTTTGCCGGATGGATGCTTTGATGACATCAAACACCACACCGTGAATCGGGTGGCTATAAAGGTAGCATTGAGTGTTCGGAAAGTATTGGTTGAAACACATGGATCAAGAGTGGGATTTGTCCATCCATATGACGGATAGATATACTCTGGGCCCTCTCGGTGAAATGTCATCCAATTAGCTTGCAAGCATGTGACTGGCTCACAAGGGATCACATATCACGGGAACGAGAAAAGAGTACTTATCGGTAACGAGGTTGAACTAGGTATGCAGAGATACCGACGATCATAACCACGGATAAGTAAACTATCGTGAGACAAAGGGAAATTGGTATCGTATGTAAGTGGTTCAGTCGATCGCAAATTAATCGTAGAAATATGTGGGAGCCATATGAATTTCCAGATTCCTCTATTGGTTATTGTTCGGAGAAGTGTCTCGATCATGTCCGCATAATTCACGAACCGTAGGGAGACACACTTAAGGATTCGACGTTGTTTGAGTAGTTATGGTATGATGAGAAAGAGACCGAATGTTGTTCGGAGTCTCGTATGGGATCCGGGATATCACGAGGAGATCCGGAATGGTCCGGAGAATGAGATTCATATAAGGAAAGTCTCGTTTCGGAGATCGGGAATGATTCCGGTGTTTTCATCGGGAATGTTCTAGAAGGTTCCGGAATGTCCGGCACTCCGGAGGTGAAGGGGTACATGAATGTGTCATTGCAAGTTGGAATGATTGCATCATGTACTAAGTGTCTTCGCTGTCCAAAATAAAGGGATTATTCAAATCCTAAATTGAAAAGTCAAACGTCTAGTTTGAAAGTCAAACGTCTAGTTTGAAAGTCAAACGACAAGTTTTGGAAAGAGGAGGAGGAGTGGGAAACCGAGTTGGGGAGGGAATCCCTCCTCCAACCGGCGGCGGACCACCCAAGCCGAGTTGGGGAGGGACTACCCTCCCTCCCCTTGGCCGGTCGGCCCCTCCACCTATATAAGGAGGGGCAGGGCTCCCTCCTAGGACACACAAATTCCCTACCCCAAACCCTAGCTTGGCGCCACCACCTCCTGCAGCTGCCGCCGCCTCCTAGGGTTGCCCTAGCCGCCGACTTGGGCTGCCCCTTGCCCTAGCCGCCGGCTCTAGCACCACCTCCTTGGTGTGTCTAAACCCTAGATCGCCGAGGAGCTCTCTCATACTCCACCATACTCGCTCCGGCTTAAGGCGAAGCCCAGTGAGATCTCCCCTGTACTTCCGGTACCACGCCGTTGTGCTGCCGGAATCGCGAGGAGAGTGCTACAACCTCCGCTGCCTGCTCGAACAAGGGAGAGGAAGGTCTTCGTCGAGTACCGAACGTGTGACCGACTGCGGGAGCGCCGAACGCAGCGCGGAAGGATCGCTCACGCGATCTTGAGATCGGAAGAATGCGACTACATCACCCACGAGAATCCGCCTCGTTAAACACTTTGGAATCTTCGAGGGTGAGTTATTCCATCGACTCGTTACTACAATCTAGTAGATAGATCTTGGCTTGTTTGTTTTGCGGTAGAAAATTTTTGTTTTCCATGCTACGAAACCCTACAAAGGGTATCGAGCCGTGTCTATATGTAGATCATTGCAGACGAGTAGATCACAATGGTCATTGTGGGTGTTGATGCTTTTATTGTCGATTGCTTCTTGTGTACTTTGCATCTTGCGGTATGTTGGGATGAAGCGCGGGCTAACCTTACATGACATCGTTCATGAGACTTGCTCCACGCTGACATGCAACTTGTATTGCATAAGTGGCTTTATGGGTGCCTGCTTTCCTAGCATAGTTAAGATCCAATTTACAACGGGTGATTAACAATACTAGTATCAATGTTGTGGTTCTTGTTCGTAAGTTATAACGACACTTATTGAAAGCCCCAAACCACGTAAAATATGCAAAGAAAGTAGAGGCGTCTAACTTTGTTTTGCAGGGGTGTGCCGTGATGTGATATGGCCATGATTGTGATTATATTTGATGTATGCAATGTTCCTTATTGTAAGTTGGCAACCGGTAGGAGCCATATGGTTGTCTTTAATTTATGTTAAGACCCGCGTGTCTATTCAAAGTAGTTGTAATAGGTTGAAGCCGGTGGACGACAACCATGGAGAAGCGTCATTGACCTTGATGCAATGCCGGTGATGATGGAGATCATGTTCGTGCTTGAAGATGGAGATCGGAAGCACAAAGAAGAAAGGCCATATCGTATCACATATTATGAATTTCATGTGATGTTAATCCTTTATGCATCTTGTATTGCTTAGTAGACGACGGTAGCATTATAAGATGATCCCTCATGCACATGAATTTCAAGTCACAAAGTGTTCACCCTTAGTTAGCACCGTTGCTAAAGCTTGTTGTTTCGAAGCACCACGTGATGATCGAGTGTGTTAGATTCTGCAAGTGTATACAACGTGAGCAAGCCAGATTTGCTCATGCGGAAACTAAGGTTTGATCTTGACGAGCCTAGCATGTACAGACATGGTCTCGGAACACGGATCACTGAAAGGTAAAGCATGAATCATATAGTAGATATAATGAACATGTCGATTGTTCGCCATTGAAACTATATCAACTCTCGTGATGATCGGTGTTGATGTGGTGGATTTGGTTCGTGTAATCACTAAAACAATGTGAGGGATATTGTTTTGAGTGGGAGTTCACCTAGATTAATTTTAATTTGAACTCAATTTGTCATAAACTTAGTCTAAACTATTGCAAATATGTTGTAGATCAATGGCAGCCCCTACCATCAATTTTAATGCGTTCCTAGAGAAAGAAAAGTTGAAAAACAATGGAAGCAACTTCGCAGATTGGTTCCGCAATTTGAGGATTGTCCTCACAGCTGGTAATTTTACCTATGTCTTTGGATGCACTGGTGACCCACCTGCAGCTGATGCTCCCGATGAAGTAAAGAACGTTTACCTCACTCGGAAGACTCAGTACTCCACAGTTCAGTGTGCTATCTTGTATGGTTTAGAATCGGAGCTTTAGAAAAGATTTGATAATTCAGATCCATATGATATTGTCGAGGATCTCAAATTGATCTTTGAGACTCATGCGGCAATTGAAAGCTATGAGGCTTCTGAAAAGTTCTTTAACTGCAAGATGGAAGAAGGCAGCTCCGTCAGTGAGCACGTGCTTAACATGTCTGGGCACGCAAACAAACTTCAAAGCTTGGGCATTGTGATTCCTAATGCTTTGGGGATTTACCGTGTCCTCCAATCACTACCACCAAGTTACAAGAACTTTGTGATGAACTACAACATGGAAAACATGAACAAGACGTTGCCAGAACTCTTTGCCATGTTGAAATCTGCAGAAGTGGATATCAAGAAAGAGCACCAAGTGTTGTTGGTCAATAAGACCACCAAATTCAAGAAAGGCAAGTCTAAGCAGAAGGGACACTTCAAGAAAGGTGGTAAGAAAGTTACCACGCCGACGAAGAAGACCAAGGCTGGACCTAAGCCCGAATCGAGTGCTTTACCGCAAGGGAGAAGGTCACTGGAAGCGGAATTGCCCAAAGTACTTGGCAGATTTGAAGAACGGCAACATCAAGAAGAAAGGTATATCTGATATACATGTTATTGATGTGTATCTCACTAGTACTCGTAGTAGTGCCTGGGTATTTGATACTGGTTCGGTTGCTCATATTTGTAACTCGAAACAGGTGCTGCAGAATAAACGGAAGCTAGCGAAGAACGAGGTGACGATGCGCGTGGGAAACGGTCAAAGGTTGATGTCATCGCGGTCGGCACGCTACCCCTTCATCTACCATCGGGATTAGTTTTATACTTAAATAATTGTTATTTGGTGCCTGCGCTGAGCATGAACATTATATCGGGATCTTGTTTATTGCGAGACGGTTACTTGTTTAAGTCCGGTTTTTCGATTTATATGAGTAATATGTATTATGCACATGCACCTTTGATAGATGGTCTATTCTTATTGAATCTCGATAGTGGAAATACACATATTAATAACATTGAGGCTAAACGGTTGAAATCAAGCGATAACTCGACCTATATGTGGCACTGTCGTCTTGGTCACATTGGAGTGAAGCGTATGAAGAAAATCCATTCCGATGGACTTCTTGAATCACTTGATTTCGAATCACTTGATAGATGCGAAGCATGTCTGATGGGTAAAATGACTAAGACTCCATTTTCTGGTATGATGGAGCGAGCTACGGACTTATTGGAAATCAGACATACCGATGTATGTGGTCCAATGAGTGTAGCATCGCGTGGTGGTTATCGTTATGTTCTTACCTTCACGGATGACTTGAGTAGATATGGGTATATCTATTTCATGAAACATAAGTCCGAAACTTTCGAGAAGTTTAAGGAATTTCAAAGTGAGGTAGAGAATCAACGTAACAAGAAGATTAAATTTCTACGTTCTGATCGTGGAGGTGAATATCTAAGTTACGAGTTTGGCAAGCATTTGAAGAAATGCGGAATACTTTCTGATTGACACACCGGAACACCACAGCGTAATGGTGTGTCCAAATGTCGAATCGAACTCTCTTAGATATGGTTCGTTCTATGATGTCACTTATGATTTACCGCTATCATTTTGGGGTTATGCATTAGAAACAGCCGCATTCACTTTAAATAGGGCACCGTCTAAATCCGTTGAAACGACACCGTATGAATTATGGTTTGGGAAGAAACCTAGATTGTCGTTCCTTAAAGTTTGGGGTTGCGAAGCCTATGTAAAGAAGTTACAGCCGGACAATCTTGAACCCAAAGCGGAAAAATGCGTCTTCATAGGATACCCAAAGGAAACTATTGGGTATACCTTCTATCATAGATCCGAAGGCAAAATCTTCGTTGCCTAGAATGGATCCTTTCTAGAGAAGGAATTTCTCTCAAAAGAAGTGACTGGAAGGAAAGTAGAACTCGACGAGGTTGTCGAACCTTCTCTCGAAATTGCGAGTAGCGCAGCACCGGAAGAAGTTCCTGTGGTGCCTGCACCAATTAGAGAGGAAGCTAATGATGATGATCATGAAACTTCGGTTGAAGTTGCTACAGAGCCTCGCAGGTCAACGAGAACTCATACCACTCCAGATTGGTATGATCCCGTTATGAGTGTCATGTTGGTGGACAACACCGATGACCCTGAGACATATGAGGAAGCGATGATGAGCCCAGATTCCAATAAATGGCAAGAATCCATGAAATCCGAGATTGGATCCATGTACGAAAACCAAGTATGGACTTTGGTGGATTTAGCGGATGGCCGAAAGGCTGTCGAGAACAAATGGATTTTCAAGAAGAAAACAGATGCTGATGGTAATGTTACTGTCTATAAATCTCGACTTGTCGCAAAAGGGTTTCGACAAATTCAAGGAGTTGACTACGATGAGACTTTCTCACCAGTAGCGAAGCTAAAGTCTGTGAGGATTATGTTAGCAATCGCTGCATATTATGATTATGAGATATGGCAGATGGATGTCAAACAAAGCATTCCTCAATGGAGACATTGATGAAGAGTTGTATATGATGCAACCCAAAGGTTTTGTCGATCCTAAAGATGCTAACAAGGTATGCAAACTTCAACGGTCCATCTATGGATTGAAGCAAGCATCCCGAAGTTGGAATCAACGTTTTGATAAGGTGATCAAAAGTTTTGGTTTTATACAAACTTATGGAGAAGCTTGTATTTACAAGAAAGTGAGTGGGAGTTCAGAGCATTCTTAATACTATATGTAGATGACATATTGTTGATTGGGAATGATATAGACCTTCTTAATAGTGTCAAGGAATATTTGAATAATAGTTTTCAATGAAGGATCTTGGTGAAGCAGCTTACATATTAGGCATAAAGATTTATAGAGATAGATCGAACGCCAAATATCATTGTCACAAAGTACATATTTGGACAAAGTTCTAAAGAGGTTTGAATGGAAGAAAGCAAGAAAGGGTTCTTGCCCATGTTTCTAATCGACCTTGAGTAAAACTCAAAGTCCGACATCGATGTAAGATAGAGAAAGGATGAGTAAGACTCCTATGCCTCAGCCATAGGATCTCTAATGTATGCCATGCTATGTACTAGACCCGACATTGCATATCCGTTAGCTTAACTAGCAGATATCAAAGTGATCCAGAGGATCATTGGAATGATCAAAAATATCCTTAAGTACTTGAGAAGAACTAAGGATATGGTTCTTTCTTATGGAGGTGATGAACAGCTCGTTGTTAATGGTTACACCGATGCTAGTTGGAACACCGATCCGGATGATTCTAAATCACAATCTGGATACGTATTTATTTTGAATGGTGCAACAGTTAGCTGGAGGAGTGCAAAGCAAAGCGTTGTGGCGAGATCTTCAACTGAATCGGAATACATGGCTGCTTCGGAGGCTTCACAAGAAGTGATATTGATGAAAGAGTTCATTACAGAGCTGGGTGTGGTTCCTAGTGCGCTGGACCCAATGTCTATCTACTATGATAACATGGGCGCCATAGCCAATGCGCAAGAACCAAGGTCACACAAGAAGCTGAAGCATATCAAGCTATGTTTTCACGCTATTCGAGAACATATCCAAGATGGGGATATAAAGATTTGCAAAGTACACACATATCTGAATGTGGCGGATCCATTGACTAAACCTCTCCCGAGGGCAAAACATGACCAGCACCAAACTGCCATGGGTGTTCGGTATATTACCATGTAATCTAGATTAGATGACTCTAGTGCAAGTGGGAGACTGTTGGAGATATGCCCTAGAGGCAATAATAAATGTAGTTATTATTATATCTTTGTGTTTATGATAAATGTTTACATTCATGCTATAATAGTATTAACAAGGAAACATTAATACTTGTGTTATTTGTAAACCTAATTTGAAGTCCCTAGTAAAGCCTCTATATAATACTAGCTTGTTGGTTAATAGATGATTGTGGTTTCCCTATCATGAACATAGAGATGTTATTAACAACAAGATCATATCGTTAGGAGAATGATATGATGGACATACTCCTATAGATAAGCGTAGCATAAAGATCAAGTAATTTCAATAGTTCAATTGCTATATGCTTTCTGATACATAGTAACCTAATTCCTTCGACCATGAGATCATGCATATCACCTTTGCCGGATGGATGCTTTGATGATATCAAACACCACACCGTAACTGGGTGGATATAAAGGTGGCATTGAGTTTTCGGAAAGTATTGGTTGAAACACATGGATCAAGAGTGGGATTTGTCCGTCCATATGACGGATAGATATACTCTGGGCCCTCTCGGTGAAATGTCATCGAATTAGCTTGCAAGCATGTGACTGGCTCACAAGGGATCACATATCACGGGAACGAGAAAAGAGTACTTATCGGTAACGAGGTTGAACTAGGTATGCAGAGATACCGACGATCATAACCTCGGATAAGTAAACTATCGTGAGACAAAGGGAAATTGGTATCGTATGTAAGTGGTTCATTCGATCGCAAAGTAATCGTAGAAATATGTGGGAGCCATATGAATTTCCAGATTCCTCTATTGGTTATTGTTCGGAGAAGTGTCTCGATCATGTCCGCATAATTCACGAACCGTAGGGAGACACACTTAAGGATTCGACGTTGTTTGAGTAGTTATGGTATGATAAGAAAGATACCGAATGTTGTTCGGAGTCTCGTATGGGATCCGGGATATCACGAGGAGATCCGGAATGGTCCGGAGAATAAGAATCATATAAGGAAAGTTTCGTTTCGGAGTTCGGGAATGATTCCGGTGTTTTCATCGGGAATGTTCTAGAAGGTTCCGGAATGTCCGGCACTCCAGAGGGGAAGGGGTACATGAATGTGTCATTGCAATTTGGAATGATTGCATCATGTACTAAGTGTCTTTGCTGTCCAAAATAAAGGGTTTATTCAAATCCTAAATTGAAAAGTCAAACGGCTAGTTTGAAAGTCAAACGGCAAGTTTTGGAAAGAGGAGTGGAAACCGGTGGGAGGAATCCTCCTCCAACCAGCGCACCACCAAGCCGAGTTGGGAGGACTCCCCTCCTCCCTGGCCGGCCCTACACCTATATAAGGAGGCGGGGCTCCTCCTAGGACACACAAGTTCCCTACCCAAACCCTAGCTTGGCGCCACCACCTCCTGCATGCCGCCTCCTAGGGTTCCCCAGCCGACCCGACATTGCCCTTGCCCCAGCCTCTAGCACCACCTCCTTGGTGTGTATAAACCCTAGATCGCCGAGGAGCTCTCTCATACTCCACCATACTGGCGCCGTCTTAAGGCGAAGCCTGAGATCTCCCTCTACTTCTACCACGCTGCCGTTGGCGAAATCGCGAGGAGAGTGCTACAACCTCCGCTGCTAGAACAAGGGAGAGGAAGGTCTTTGTCGAAATCGACGTGTGACCGACACAGGGAGCGCCGCCGAACACAAATACCGAAGGATCGTCTACACGATCTTGAGATCAGGAAGAGTACGACTACATAACCCACGAGAATCCTCTCTCGTTAAACACTTTGGAATCTTCGAGGGTGAGTTATTCCATCGACTCGTTGCTACAATCTAGTAGATAGATCTTGGCTTGTTTGTTTGTATGCGGTAGAAAATTTTTATTTTCCATGCTACGAAACCCTACAGTTGCATAGTCCGAGTTGAGGGCAGTTATAAAGGCAGGGTTCGGGTCGACTAAGAATCAAGCTGCGTGATGTGAATAGCCAATATGGGATTTTGCACCTCCACTCGGAGAGATATTCTCTGGGCCCTCTCGGATGATATGATTCGGAAAGCATGGCCATGCACGACTCGGTTAAGTGTTAACCGAGGCGATCGACTAAGAGTTAGTCGAGTGAATCACTTATCTCGGATCGAGAAGAGAGTCAGACTATTTAAGGGATGAAAAATATTCGCCTATAGTCTGACAAGGTATATCATGAGGCAAAAGGGACTCGGACGCAAGTCACATTGGAAAGGCAAGTCGTCATGACTCTTTGGTACTTGGGAGTCGGCACGTTCTGCTAGCAGCCGCTACCGACTGATCGATTGAGATTCGGACTCCAATCGTGTCCAAGTAGCCATGAGCCTGCGGGGTCACACACTTAAGAGCGGGACCAAGTTCAGATTGGATCTGAACCTATAATCTGGTTGGGTTGGACCTAAACCGGATTAGGACTGAGTTAGTGAGTTGGACTCACGGTGACTAGTGTTATATGAGCTTTAGTGAATGGGCCGCGCGAGCAGAGCCCACGTTCACTCCCTATATATAGTGGAGCACCGTAACCCAGAAAGGTTAATGTTTGTTCGGTTAGGTCATTCCATGTGTTGGAAACCCTAGCTCCACAGCAGTCCTACCGTCGATACGAACCTAGCAGTTCGCCGCCGGTGCTCCTCCTTATATGTGTGGATACCAGCAGAGGTGATGTGTGATCAGCACCAGGACGATCGGATCGTGAGGACTGCACTGCATCAACTGACGCGCTTCATCAGTAGTCCGCAACTGCTCGTCTAGTGGTAAACCTCGTGGCCTTCTACCTCAGCTAGATCTTGGGATCACCACGTTGGAGGAAATTTTTTGTTTTATCTCTGCGTGGCCCAACATATTAGACTAGATTTGCCCGCATATAGACTCCATATTTAATTTAGGTGAATCGTCGAAACACCCCCAAACACCCACAATATGTATGCATGCATGACAATTTAATTATGCAACAAGATAGATGTAATATTACAAAATAGGGGCGGATAAGATAGGGGTCACAAAATGGATCGATGATCTTGGGGTTCGCCAAGGGTTTGGTCTTCGGGATCGGGGTCTCGACGCCTTTCAATCCAGGGAATTGGCGTCCGCGGTCTTCGGTTCCGTGTAGGAGATATCATCGAGGGTCTTCGAGATTCCGTGAAGGAGATCTTGGGGTTTCCAGGTTCCGGTGTCGAAGGCGATATTGAATTGGACATCAGTGACCTTGTGCGGATCTCCGGGTCCTTGACAGGGGTTGGTCTCTCGAACAATATTGGCAAGCTGAGGTAGATGGAACCAAAGCATCTGGGAACAATGCTACATGTTCCCAACCATGCCACAACATTATCAGAGAGACCACCGGGTTTCACCTCTACCACACCAACATCGCAGACCACCACCACTCCACTTCTCGCCCTCACATGATGCAGCAATAACAGCACCACGAAGAGCAACCACAGGCGGGCACGCACATGGCAAACTCTTCAGTATGGACCCAATTGACTTGGAGCTTCCAAAACAGGGGACAACGACGACAGGGAGAGCTTGGGGAGGAATCTCGGGCGGGGAGATGCGAGTCGCGGTGCAGGCGAAGCCTGCGGTGGAGCGCGCGGCTCGACTACGACGAGGTCGACAGGGCCGGCCGTGGAGCTTCGGGTGGCGGGGGTCGCTGCAGAGAGGGGGAGAGACGACAGAGGAAGCGGCCGGGAGATGCAAGGCAGGGACGCAACGAGGGAGGAGGTGGCTCGAGGCTGGCGGCATCCTGAGGAGCATCAGGTTGCGGCGGCAGCAGCGTAGGGAGGTTGCAGGCGGCGGCACTTGATGGGTAGCTTCGACGCGGGGCAGAGGAGGGATGACCGGAGAGAGCTCCTGCAGAGGCTCACCGGACGGCTGGTGCAGCGCTTGGGGAAGGCCGACGTGGACATTGCGGTGGGTTGGCTCATAGGGAAGAGGTCCGGTCTCGATGCAGAGAAGAGGGAGCAGTGGCGGCGAAAGCGGGGTCTCGCGAGATGCGGGCGAGGCGGGGGTTGCGGGAGAGGGGAAATGGGGATCACGGGATGGGGCCGGGGCTGCATCGGGGGCCTGGGACGTGTGTGCTGGGTGTGTGGCCGGTGTACGCGGGGTGTGTGTGTGTTGGTCGGGTTGGGGCGTCGGGTGTGTGCGTGCGGCGGCAGGGGGAGTGGGGAGTGGGGGTGAGAGAGGTGGGGGTTAGATTTAGGGTTTCCAGGATTGGATCCAGCCGCCTGGGCCTTTGGGCCTGGCCGGTGTAGGTCTAGCTTTTATTTATTTAAAATATTTTTTTTTGTTTCTTTTGTTTTCAAAAAATCATTTTGTAAATAGTTTTACATAATTAAAATATCAAGAAATATAATTCTAAATAAAATGGGAGATGTAATCTAGAAAACAATATAGGGTTTTATAAAATAGTTCGAGGCAAAGTATGCATGGTGGTATGATGACGATGCACAAAGATAAAATCAACAGACGATTCTAGTAGTGGATTTACCCGGGGTGCTACAGCTACCCCCATCAAAAGAATGTCTAGGGGGTAGACAATCCGAGGCCCACAGATCAGGGTTTCGCCGGAGGAAGACCACGAGAACGTCGGAATCAGATGAAAACTTGCATGTGTCCCTGGAATATGTGTGTGAGTGTGATGCAAGGTAGGTAGGTGCTAGCATGTGTCCCCCCTCGCATGCATGCGCTCTAACCTAGAAGCGAAGGTTCTGGACTTGTAAAACTGGGAATATCCCTGTTCCAATGAAACCGGGTAGGATAGTGCCCCAACTTTTGAACCAACATGGTTTTACATCTTCCTATGACCTAAGAAAACAAGAAACAAGAGAGAGCTACGCTGGGCTACCCCCATTAGAAGAATGTCTTGGGGGGTAGACGATCAGAGGCCCGCAGATCAGGGTTTCGCCGGAGGAAGACCACGAGAACGTCGGAATCAGATGAAAACTTGCATGTGTCCCTAGAATATGTGTGTGAGTGTGGTGCAAGGTTTGTAGGTGCTTGCATGTGTCCCCCCTCGCATTCATGCGCTCTAACCTAGAAGCGAAGGTTCTGGACTTGTATGAGGGGGAATCTCCCTGTTCCGGTGAAACCGGGTAGGATAGTGCCCCAAATTGTGAACCAACTTGGTTTTACATCATCCTATGACCTAAACAAACACAAAACAAGAGAGAGCTACGCCGGGCTACCCCCATCAGAAGAATGTCTAGGGGGTAGACGATCCGAGGCCCGCAGATTAGGGTTTCGCCGGAGGAAGACCACGAGAACATCGGAATCAGATGAAAACTTGCATGTTTCCCTAGAATATGTGTGTGAGTGAGGTGCAAGGTTGGTAGGTGCTTGCATGTGTCCCCCATCGCATGCATGCGCTCTAACCTAGAAGTGAAGGTTCTGGACTTGTATAAGGGGGAATCTCCCTGTTCCGGTGAAACCAGGTAGGATAGTGCCCCAACTTGTGAACCAACATGTTTTTACATCATCCTATGACCTAAACAAACACAAAACAAGAGAGGGCTACGCCGGGGTACACCCATCAGAAGAATGTCTAGGGGGGTAGACGATCCGAGGCCCGTAGATCAGGGTTTCGCCGGAGGAAGACCACGAGAACGTCAGAATCAGATAAAAACTTGCATGTGTCCCTCGCATATGTGTTTGAGTGTGGTGCAAGGTTGGTAGGTGCTAGCATGTGTCCCCCCTCTCATGCATGCACTCTAACCTAGAAGCGAAGGTTCTGGACTTGTAAAAGTGGGAATCTCCCTGTTCCGGTGAACTCGGATAGGATATTGCCCCAACTTGTGAACCAACATGGTTTTACATCATCCTAAAACCTAAACAAACACAAAACAAGAGAGAGCTACGCCGGGCTACCCCCATCAGAAGAATGTCTGGGGGGTAGACGATCAGAGGCTCGCAGATCAGGGTTTCGCCGGAGGAAGACCACGAGAACGTCGGAATCAGATGAAAACTTGCATGTGTCCCTAGAATATGTGTGTGAGTGTGGTGCAAGGTTTGTAGGTGCTTGCATGTGTCCCTCCTCGCATGCATGCTCTCTAACCTAGAAGCGAAGGTTCTGGACTTGTATAAGGGGGATCACCCTGTTCCGATGAAACCGGGTAGGATAGTGCGCTAACTTGTGAACCAACATGATTTTACATCATCCTATGACCTAAACAAACACAAAACAAGAGAGAGTTATGCCGGGCTACCCCCAACAGAAGAATCTCTAGGGGGTAGATGATTCGAGGCCCGTAGATCCGGGTTTCACTGGAGAAAGACCACGAGAACGTCGGAATCATATGAAAACTTGCATGTGTCCCTAGCATATATTGTGTGAGTGTGGTGCAAGCTTGGTAGGTGCTTGCATGTGTCCCCCCTCGCATGCATGCGCTCTAACCTAGAAGCGAAGGTTCTGGACTTGTATAAGGGGGAATCTCCCCGTTCCGGTGAAACCGGGTAGGATAGTGCCCCAACTTGGGAACCAACATGGTTTTACATCATCCTATGACCTAACCAAACACAAAACAAGAGATAGATACGCGGGGCTACCCCCATCAGAAGAATGTCTAGGGGGTAGACGATCCGAGGCCATGAGATCACGGTTTATGGGAGGAAGACCACAAGAACGTCGGAATCAGATGAAAACTTGCATGTGTCCCTAGCATATGTGTGTGAGTGTGATGCAAGGTTGGTAGGTCATTGCATGTTTCCCCCTCGCATGCATGCGCTCTAAACTAGAAGCGAAGGTTCTGGACTTGCATAAGGGGGAATCTCCCTGTTCCGGTGAAACCGGGTAGGACAGTGCCCCCACTTGTGAACCAACATGGTTATTACATCATCCTATGACCTAAAAAAACAGAAAACAAGAGAGTGCTACGCCAGGCTACCCCCATCAGAAGAATGTCTAGGGGATAAACGATCCGAGGCCCGCAGATTAGGGTTTCGCCGGAGGAAGACCACGAGAACGGCGGAATCAGATGAAAACTTGCATGTGTCCCTAGCATATGTGTGTGACTGTGGTGCAAGGTTGGTAGGTGCTTGCATGTGTCCCCCCTCGCATGCATGCGCTCTAACCTAGAAGCGAAGGTTCTGGACTTGTATAAGGGGGAATCTCCCCGTTCCAGTGAAACCAGGTAGGATTGTGCCCCAACTTGTGAACCAACATGGTTTTACATCATCCTATGACCGAAACAAACACAAAACAAGAGAGGGATACGCCGGGCTAACCCCATCAGAAGAATGTCTAGGGGGGTAGACGATCCGAGGCCCGCAGATCAGGATTTCGTCGGAGGAAGACCACGAGAACGTCGAAATCAGATAAAAACTTGCATGTGTCCCTCGCATATGTCTGTGAGTTTGGTGCAAGGTTGGTAGGTGCTAGCATGTGTCCCCCCTCTCATGCATGCACTCTAACCTAGAAGCGAAGGTTCTGGACTTGTAAAACTGGGAATCTCCCTGTTCCGGTGAAAACGGGAAGGATATTGCCCCAACTTGTGAACCAACATGGTTTTACATCATCCTAAAACCTAAACAAACACAAAACAAGAGAGTGCTACGCCGGGATACCCCCATTAGAAGAATATCTAGGGGGGTATACGATTAGAGGCCCGCAGATCAGGGTTTCGCCGGAGGTAGACCACGAGAACGTCGGAATCAGATGAAAACTTGCATGTGTCCCTAGAATATGTGTGTGAGTGTGGTGCAAGGTTTGTAGGTGCTTGCATGTGTCCCCCCTCGCATGCATGCGCTCTAACCTAGAAGCGAAGGTTCTGGACTTGTATAAGGGGGATCTCCCTGTTCCGATCAAACCGGGTAAGATAGTGCCCTAACTTGTGAACCAACATGGCTTTACATCATCCTATGACCTAAACAAACACAAAACAAGAGATATTTATGCCGGGCTACCCCCATCAGAAGAATCTCTAGGGGGGTAGATGATCCGAGGCCCATAGATCAGGGTTTCACTGGAGGATGACCACGAGAACGTCGGAATCAGATGAAAACTTGCATGTGTCCCTAGCATGTGTGTGTGAGTGTGGTGCAAGGTTGGTAGGTGCTTGCATGTGTCCCCCCTCGCATCCATGCGCTCTAACCTAAAAGCGAAGGTTCTGGACTTGTATAAGGGGGAATCTCCCCGTTCCGGTGAAAACGGGTAGGATAGTGCCCCAACTTGTGGGCCAACATGGTTTTACATCATCCTATGACCTAACCAAACACAAAACAAGAGATAGATACGCCGGGCTACCCCCATCAGAAGAATGTCTAGGGGGTAGACGATCCGAGGCCCGTCGATCACGGTTTCGCCGGAGGAAGACCACAAGAACGTCAGAATCAGATGAAAACTTGCATGTGTCCCTAGCATATGTGTGTGAGTGTGATGCAAGGTTGGTAGGTGCTTGCATGTGTCCCCCCTCGCATGCATGCGCTCTAACCTAGAAGCGAAGGTTCTGGACTTGTATAAGGGGGAATCTCCCTGTTCTGGTGAAACCGGGTAGGACAGTGCCCCAACTTGTGAACCAACATGGTTTTACATCATACTATGACCTAAACAACCAGAAAACAAGAGAGAGCTACGCCAGGCTACCCCCATCAGAAGAATGTCTAGGGTATAGACGATCCGAGGCCCGCAGATTAGGGTTTCGCCGGAGGAAGACCACGAGAACGTCGGAATCAGATGAAAACTTGCATGTGTCCCTAGCATATGTGTGTGAGTGTGGTGCAAGGTTGGTAGGTGCTTGCATGTGTTCCCCATCACATGCATGCGCTCTAACCTAGAAGCGAAGGTTCTGGACTTGTATAAGGGGGAATCTCCCTGTTCTGGTGAAACTAGGTAGGATAGTGCCCCAACTTGTGAACCAACATGGTTTTACATCATCCTATGACCTAAACAAACACAAAACAAGAGAGGGCTATGCCGGGCTACCCCCATCAGAAGAATGTCTAGGGGGCTAGACGATCCGAGGCCCGCAGATCAGGATTTCACCGGAGGAAGACCACGAGAACGTCGGAATCAGATAAAAACTTGCATGTGTCCCTCGCATATGTGTGTGAGTGTGGTGCAAGGTTGGTAGGTGCTAGCATGTGTCCCTCCTCTCATGAATGCACTCTAACCTAGAAGCGAATGGTCTGGACTTGTAAAAGTGGGAATCTCCCTGTTTCGGTGAAACCGGGTAGGATATTACCCCAACTTGTGAACCAACATGGTTTTACATCATCCTAAAACCTAAACAAACACAAACAATAGAGAGCTACGCCGGTCACCCCCATCAGAAGAATGTCTAGGGGAAGGCGATCGAGGCCCAGATCGAGGTTTCATGGGAGGAAGACCACGAGAACGTCGGAATCAGATGAAAACTTGTATGTGTCCCTAGGATATGTGTGTGAGTGAGGTGCAAGGTTTATAGGTGCTTGCATGTGTCCCCCCTCGCATGCATGCGCTCTAACCTAGAAGCGAAGGTTCTGGACTTGTATAAGGGGGATCACCCTGTTCCGATGAAACCGGGTAGGATAGTGCCCTAACTTGTGAACCAACATGGTTTTACATCATCCTATGACCTAAAAAAACACAAAACAAGCGAAGGTTATGCCGGGCTACCCCCATCAGAAGAATCTCTAGGGGGGTAGATGATCCGAGGCCCGTAGATCAGGGTTTCATTGGAGGAAGACCACGAGAACGTCGGAATCAGATGAAAACTTGCATGTGTCCCTAGCATATGTGTGTGAGTGTGGTGCAAGGTTGGTAGGTGCTTGCATGTGTCCCCCCTCGCATGCATGCGCTCTAACCTAGAAGCGAACGTTCTGGACTTGTATAAGGGGAATCTCCCCGTTCCGGTGAAACCGGGTAGGATAGTGCCCCAACTTGTGAACCAACATGGTTTTACATCATCCTATGACCTAAAAAAACACAAAACAAGAGAGAGATATGCCAGGCTACCCCAGTCAGAAGAATGTCTAGGGGTAGCGATCAGAACCCATGATCCGGTTTCGCGGAGAGAGACCACAAGCGTCGGAATCGGATGAAAACTTGCATGTGTCCCTAGGATATGTGTGAGAGTGTGATGCAAGGTTGGTAGGTGCTTGCATGTGTCCCCCCGCATGCATGCGCCCTAACCTAGAAGCGAAGGTTCTGGACTTGTATAAGGGGAATCTCCCCGTTCCGGTGAAACCGGGTAGGACAGTGCCCCAACTTGTGAACCAACATGGTTTTACATCATCCTATGACCTAAACAAAAACAAAACTAGAGAGAGCTACGCCGGGCTACCACCATTAGAAGAATGTCTAGGGGGTAGACGATCCGAGGCCCGCAGATTAGGGTTTCAATGGAGGAAGACCACGAGAACGTCGGAATGAGATGAAAACATGCATGTGTCCCTAGCATATGTGTGTGAGTGTGGTGCAAGGTTGGTAGGTTCTTGCATGTGTCCCCCATCGCATGCATGCGCTCTAACCTAGAAGCGAAGGTTCTGGACTTGTATAAGGGGGAATCTCCCTGTTCCGGTGAAACCAGGTAGGATAGTGCTCCAACTTGTGAACCAACATGTTTTTACATCATCCAATGACCTAAACAAACACAAAACAAGAGAGAGCTACGCCGGGCTACCCCCATCAGAAGAATGTCTAGGGGGGTAGACGATCCGAGATCGAGGTTTCACGGAGGAAGACCACGAGAACGTCGGAATCAGATAAAAACTTGCATGTGTCCCTCGCATATGTCTGTGAGTGTGGTGAAAGGTTGGTAGGTGCTTGCATTTGTCCCCCCTCGCATGCGTGCTCTCTAACATAGAAGCGAAGGTTCTGGACTTGTATAAGGGGAATCTCCTGTTAGGTGAAAGCAGGTAGGATAGTGCCCCAACTTGTGAACCAACATGGTTTTACATCATCCTAAAACCTAAACAAACACAAAACAAGAGAGAGCTACATGGGATACCCCATTAGAAGAATGTCTAGGGGGTAGGCGATCGAAACCCTGAGATCGGGGTTTGCCGGAGGAAGACCACGAGCGTCGGAATCGGATGAAAACTTGCATGTGTCCCTAGAATATGTGTGTGAGTGTGGTGCAAGGTTTGTAGGTGCTTGCATGTGTCCCCCTCATGCATGCGCTCTAACCTAGAAGCGAAGGTTACGGACTTGTATAAGGGGATCTCCTGTTCGGTGAAACCGGTAGGATAGTGCCCCAACTTGTGAACCAACATGGTTTTACATCATCCTATGACTAAACAAACACAAAACAAGAGAGAGCTGCCGGGCTACCCCATCGGAAGAATGTCTAGGGGGTAGGCGATCCGAGAACCCATGATCAGGGTTTCACTAGAGGAAGACCACGAGAACGTCGGAATCAGATGAGAACTTGCATGTGTCCCTAGCATATGTGTGTGAGTGTGGTGCAAGGTTGGTAGGTTCTTGCATGTGTCCCCCCTCGCATGCATGCGCTCTAACCTAGAAGCGAAGGTTCTGGACTTGTATGAGGGGGAATCTACCTGTTCTGGTGAAACCGTGTAGGATAGTGCCCCAACTTGTGAACCAACATGGTTTAACATCATCCTATGACCTAAACAAACACAAAATAAGAGAGAGATACGCCAGGCTACCCCCATCAGAAGAATGTCTAGGGGTAGACGATTCGAGGCCCGCAGATCACGGTTTCGCCGGAGGAAGACCACAAGATCGTCGGAATCAGATGAAAACTTGCATGTGTCCCTAGCATATCTGTGTGAGTGTGATGCAAGGTTGGTAGGTGCTTGCATGTCTCCCCTCTCGCATGCATGCGCTCTAACCTAGAAGCGAAGGTTCTGGACTTGTATACGGGGGAATCTCCCCGTTCTGGTGAAACCGGGTAGGACAGTGCCCCTACTTGTGAACCAACATGGTTTTACATCATCCTATGACCGAAACAAACACCAAACAAGAGAGAGCTACGCCGGGCTACCCCTATCAGAAGAATGTCTAGGGGGTATACGATCCGAGGCCCGCAGATCAGGGTTCCGCCGGAGGAAGACCACGAGAACGTCGGAATCAGATGAAAACTTGCATGTGTCCCTGGCATATGTGTGTGAGTGTGGTGAAAGGTAGGTAGGTGCTAGCAGTTGTCCCCCCTCGCATGCATGCGCTCTAACCTAGAAGCGAAGGTTCTGGACTTGTATAAGGGGGAATCTCCCTGTTCCGGTGAAACCAGGTAGGATAGTTCCCCAACTTGTGAACCAACATTGTTTTACATCATCCTATGACCTAAACAAACACAAAACAAGAGAGGTATACGCCGGGCTACCCCCATTAGAAGAATGTCTAGGGGGGTAGACGATCCGAGGCCCGCAGATTAGGGTTTCGCCAGAGGAAGACCACGAGAACATCAGAATCAGATGAAAACTTGCATGTGTCCCTCGCATATGTGTGTGAGTGTGGTGCAAGGTTGGTAGGTGCTCGCATGTGTCCCCCCTCGCATGCATGCGCTCTAACCTAGAAGCGAAGGTTCTGGACTTGTAAAAGTGGAAATCTCCCTTTTCAGGTGAAACCGGGTAGGATATATCCCCAACATGTGAGCCAACATGGTTTTATATCATCCTAAAACCTAAACAAACACAAAACAAGAGAGAGATACGCCGGGCTACCCCCATTAGAAGAATGTCTAGGGGGTGAGCGATCGAAACCCAGATCAGGGTTTCGCCGGAGGAAGACCACGAGAACGTCGGAATCAGATGAAAACTTGCATGTGTCCCTACGATATGTGTGTGAGTGTGGTGCAAGGTTTGTAGGTGCTTGCATGTGTCCCCCTCGCATGCATGCGCTCTAACCTAGAAACGAAGGTTCTGGACTTGTATAAGGGGGATCACCCTGTTCCAATGAAACCGGGTAGGATAGTGCCCTAACTTGTGAACCAACATGGTTTTACATCATCCTATGACCTAAAAAAACACAAAACAAGAGAGAGTTATGCCGGGCTAGCCCCATCAGAAGAATCTCTAGTAGATCAGGGTTTCACTGGAGGAAGACCACGAGAACGTCGGAATCAGATGAAAACTTGCATGTGTCCCTAGCATATGTGTGTGAGTGTGGTTCAAGGTTGGTAGGTGCTTGCATGTGTCCCCCCTCGCATGCATGCGCTCTAACCTAGAAGCGAAGGTTCTGGACTTGTATAAGGGGGAATCTCCCCGTTTCGGTGAAACTGGGTAGGATAGTGCCCCAACTTGTGAACCAACATGGTTTTACATCATCCTATGACCTAAACAAACACAAAACAAGAGAGAGATACGCCGGGCTACCTCCATCAGAAGAATGTCTAGAGGGGTAGACGATCCGAGGCCCGCACATCAGGGTTTCGCCGGAGGAAGACCATGAGAACGTCGGAATCAGATGAAAACTTGCATGTGTCCCTAGCATATGTGTGTGAGTGTGGTGCAAGGTTGGTAGGTGCTAGCATGTGTCCCCCCTCTCATGCATGCACTCTAACCTAGAAGCGAAGGTTCTGGACTTGTAAAATTGGGAATCTCCCTGTTCCGGTGAAACCGGGTAGGATATTGCCCCAACTTGTGAACCAACATGGTTTTACATCATCCTAAAACCTAAACAAACACAAAACAAGAGAGAGCTACGCCGGGCTACCCCCATCAGAAGAATGTCTAGGGGTGAGCGATGAGAGGCCCGCAGATCAGGGTTTCGCCGGAGGAAGACCACGAGAACGTCGGAATCAGATGAAAACTTTCATGTGTCCCTAGAATATGTGTGTGAGTGTGGTGCAAGGTTTGTAGGTGCTTGCATGTGTCCCCCCTCGCATGCATGCGCTCTAACCTAGAAGCGAAGGTTCTAGAGTTGTATAAGGGGGATCACCCTGTTCCGATGAAACCGGGTAGGATAGTGCCCTAACTTGTGAACCAACATGGTTTTACATCATCCTATGACCTAAACAAACACAAAACAAGAGAGAGTTATGCCGGGCTACCCCCATCAGAAGAATCTCTAGGGGGGTAGATGATCCGAGGCCCGTAGATCAGGGTTTCACTGGAGGAAGACCACGAGAACGTCGGAATCTGATGAAAACTTGCATGTGTCCCTAGCATATGTGTGTGAGTGTGGTGCAAGGTTGGTAGGTGCTTGCATGTGTCCCCCCTCGCATGCATGCGCTCTAACCTAGAAGCGAAGGTTCTGGACTTGTATAAGGGGGAATCTCCCTGTTCCGGTGAAACCGGGTAGGATAGTGCCCCAACTTGTGAACCAACATGGTTTTACATCATCCTATGACCTAAAGAAACACAAAACAAGAGAGAGATACGCCGGGCTAACCCATCAGAAGAATGTCTAGGGGGTAGACGATCCGAGGCCCGCAGATCACGGTTTCGCCGGAGAGACACCACAAGAACGTCGGAATCAGATGAAAACTTGCATGTGTCCCTAGCATATGTGTGAGAATGTGATGCAAGGTTGGTAGGTGCTTGCATGTGTCCCCCCTCGCATGCATGCGCTCTAACCTAGAAGCGAAGGTTCTGGACTTGTATAAGGGGGAATCTCCCTGTTCCGGTGAAACCGGGTAGGATAGTGCCCCAACTTGTGAACCAACATGGTTTTACATCATCCTATGACCTAAACAAACACAAAACAAGAGAGAGCTACGCTGGTCTACCCCCATCAGAAGAATGTCTAGGAGGTAGACGATCCGAGGCACGCAGATTAGGGTTTCAATGGAGGAAGACCACGAGAACGTCGGAATCAGATGAAAACATGCATGTGTCCCTAGCATATGTGTGTGAGTGTGGTGCAAGGTGGGTAGGTGCTTGCATGTGTCCCCCATCGCATGCATGCGCTCTAACCTAGAAGCGAAGGTTCTGGACTTGTATAAGGGGGAATCTCCCTGTTCCGGTGAAACCAGGTAGGATAGTGCCCCAACTTGTGAACCAACATGGGTTTACATCATCCTATGACCTAAACAAACACAAAACAAGAGAGAGCTACATGGGCTACCCCATCGGAAGAATGTCTAGGGGGTAGGCGATCAAAACCCGCAGATCAGGGTTTCGCCGGAGGAAGACCACGAGAACGTCGGAATCAGAAAAAAACTTGCATGTGTCCCTCGCATATGTCTGTGAGTGTGGTGCAAGATTGGTAGGTCCTTGCATTTGTCCCCCCTCTCATGCATGCGCTCTAACCTAGAAGCGAAGGTTCTGGACTTGTATAAGGTGGGATCTCCCTGTTCCGGTGAAACCGGGTAGAATAGTGCCCCAACTTGTGAACCAACATGGTTTTACATCATCCTAAAATATGAACAAACACAAAACAAGAGAGAGCTACGCCGGGCTACCCCCATATGAAGAATGTCTTGGGGGATGAGCGATCGAGCCCATGAGATCATGGTTTCGCCGGAGGAAGACCACGAGAACGTCGGAATCAGATGAAAACTTGCATGTGTCCCTAGAATATGTGTGTGAGTGTGGTGCAAGGTTTGTAGGTGCTTGCATGTGTCCCCCTCGCATGCATGCGCTCTAACCTAGAAGCGAAGGTTTTGGACTTGTATAAGGGGGATCTCCATCAAAGTTATGCCGGGCTACCCCCATCAGAAGAATCTCTAGGGGGTAGATGATCCGAGGCCCGTAGATCAGGGTTTCACTGGAGGATGACTACGAGAACGTCGGAATCTGATGAAAACTTGCATGTGTCCCTAGCATATGTGTGTGAGTGTGGTGCAAGGTTGGTAGGTGCTTGCATGTGTCCCCACACGCATGCATGCGCTCTAACCTAGAAGCGAAGGTTCTCGACTTGTATAAGGGGGAATCTCCCCGTTCCGGTGAAACCGGGTAGGATAGTGCCCCAACGTGTGAACCAACATGGTTTTACATCATCCTATGACCGAAACAAACACAAAACAAAAGAGAGCTACGCCGGGCTACCCCCATCAGAAGAATGTCTAGGGGGGTAGATGATCCGAAGGCATGAGATCGGGGTTTCATGGAGAAGACCACGAGAACGTCGGAATCAGATGAAAACTTGCATGTGTCCCTGGCATATGTGTGTGAGTGTGATGCAAGGTTGGTAGGTGCTTGCATGTGTCCCCCCTCGCATGCATGCGCTCTAACCTAGAAGCGAAGGTTCTGGACTTGTATAAGGGGGAATCTCCCTATTCCAGTGAAACCGGGTAGGATAGTGCCCCTACTTGTGAACCATCATGGTTTTACATCATCCGATGACCTAAAAAAACACAAAAAAAAGATAGAGATACGCCGGGCTACCCCCATCAGAAGAATGTCTAGGGGGGTAGACGATTCGAGGCCCGTAGATCAGGGTTTCGCCGGAGGAAGCCCACGAGAACGTCGGAATCAGATGAGAACCTGCATGTGTCCTGGCATATGTGTGTGAGTGTGATGCAAGGTAGGTAGGTGCTAGCATGTGTCCCCCCTCGCATGCATGCGCTCTAACCTAGAAGCGAAGGTTCTGCACTTGTAAAACAGGGAATATCCCTGTTCCAATGAAACCAGGTAGGATAGTGCCCCAACTTGTAAACCAACATGGTTTTACATATTCCTATGACCTAAGCAAACACAAAACAAGAGAGAGCTACGATGGGCTACCCCCATCAGAAGAATGTCTAGGGGTGTAGCCGGTCCGAGGCCCGCAGATCAGGGTTTCGCCGGAGGAAGACCACGTGAACGTCGGAATCAGATGAAAACTTGCATGTGACCCTAGGATATGTGTGTGAGTGTGGTGCAAGGTTGGTAGGTGCTTGCATGTGTCCCCCCTCGCATGCATGCGCTCAAACCTAGAAGGGAAGGTTCTGGACTTGTATAAGGTGGGATCTCCCTGTTCCGGTGAAACCGGGTAGGATAGTGCCCCAACTTGTGAACCAACATGGTTTTACATCATCCTAAAACCTAAACAAACAAAAAACAAGAGAGACCTATGCCGGGCTACCCCCATCAGAAGAATATCTAGGGGGTAGACGATTAGAGGCCCGTAGATCAGGGTTTCGCCGGAGGAAGACCACGAGAACGTCGTAATCAGATGAAAACTTGCATGTGTCCCTAGAATATGTGTGTGAGTGTGGTGCAAGGTTTTTAGGTGCTTGCATGTGTCTCCCCTCGCATGCATGTGCTCTAACCTAGAAGCGAAGGTTCTGGACTTGTATAAGGTGGGATCTCCCTTCTGGTGAAACCAGGTAGGATAGTGCCCCGACTTGTGAACCAACATGGTATTACATCATCCTATGACCTAAACAAACACAAAACAAGAGAGAGTTACACCGAGCTACCCGCATCAGAAGAATGTCTAGGGGGGTAGACGATCGGAGGCCATGAGATCGGGGTTTCATGGGAAGACCACGAGAACGTCAGAATCAGATAAAAACTTGCATGTGTCCCTCGCATATGTGTTTGAGTGTGGTGCAAGGTTGGTAGGTGCTAGCATGTGTCCCCCCTCTCATGCATGCACTCTAACCTAGAAGCGAAGGTTCTGGACTTGTAAAAGTGGGAATCTCCTGTTCGGTGAACTCGGGTAGGATAGTGCCCCAACTTGTGAACCAACATGGTTTTACATCATCCTAAAACCTAAACAAACACAAAACAAGAGAGAGCTATGCAGGGCTACCCCCATCAGAAGAATATCTAGGGGTAGGCGATCAATGCTCAGATCATGGGGGTTTCATGGAGGAAGACCACGAGAACGTCGGAATCAGATGAAAACTTGCATGTGTCCCTAGAATATGTGTGTGAGTGTGGTGCAAGGTTTGTAGGTGCTTGCATGTGTCCCCCCTCGCATGCATGCGCTCTAAACTAGAAGCGAAGGTTCTGGACTTGTATAAGGGGGATCACCCTGTTCCGATGAAACCGGGTAGGATAGTGCCCCAACTTGTGAACCAACATGGTTTTACATCATCCTATGACCTAAACAAACACAAAACAAGAGATAGATTCTCCGGGCTACCCCCATCAGAAGAATGTCTATGGGGGTAGACGATCAGAGGCCCGCAGATCAGGGTTTCACTGGAGGAAAACCACGAGAACGTCGGAATAAGATGAAAACTTGCATGTGCCCCTAGAATATGTGTGTGAGTGTGGTGCAAGGTTTGTAGGTGCTTGCATGTGTACCCCCTCGTATGCATGCGCTCTAACCTAGAAGCGAAGGTTCTGGACATTGTATAACGGGGATCTCCCCGTTCCAGTGAAACCGGGTAGGATAGTGCCCCAACTTGTGAACCAACATGGTTGTACATCATCCTATGACATAAACAAACACAAAACAAGAGAGAGCTACGCCGGGCTACTCCCATCAGAAGAATGTCTAGGGGGGTAGACGATCCGAGGCCCGCAGATCAGGGTTTCGCCGGAGGAAGACCACGAGAACGTCGGAATCAGATGAAAACTTGCATGTGTCCCTAGCATATGTGTGTGACTGTGGTGCAAGGTTGGTAGGTGCTTGCATGTGTCCCCAATCGCATGCATGCGCTCTAACCTAGAAGCGAAGGTTCTGGACTTGTATAAGGGGGAATCTCCCTGTTCTGGTGAAACCAGGTAGGATTGTGCCCCAACTTGTGAACCAACATGGTTTTACATCATCTTATGACCTAAACAAACACAAAACAAGAGAGCTCATGGGCTACCCCATCAGAAGAATGTCTAGGGGTAGGCGATCGAGGCCATGAGATCGAGGTTTGCCGGAGGAAGACCACGAGCGTCGAATCGGATGAAAACTTGCATGTGTCCCTAGCATATGTGTGTGAGTGTGGTGCAAGGTTGGTAGGTGCTTGCATGTGTCCCCCTCGCATGCATGCGCTCTAACCTAGAAGCGAAGGTTACGGACTTGTATAAGGGAATCTCCTGTTCGGTGAAACGGGTAGGATAGTGCCCAACTTGTGAACCAACATGGTTTTACATCATCCTAAACAAAAACACAAAACAAGAGAGAGCTACATGGGCTACCCCCATCGGAAGAATGTCTAGGGGGTAGGCGATCGAGGCCCATAGATCGGGGTTTCTGGGAGGAAGACCACGAGAACGTCAGAATCAGATGAAAACATGCATGTGTCCCTGGCATATGTGTGTTAGTGTGGTTCAAGGTAGGTAGGTGCTAGCATGTGTCCCCCCTCGCATGCATGCGCTCCAACCTAGAAGCGAAGGTTCTGGACTTGTATAAGGGGGAATCTCCCTGTTCTGGTGAAACCAGGTAGGATAGTTCCCCAACTTGTGAACCAACATGGTTTTACATCATCCTATGATCTAAACAAACACAAAACAAGAGAGGGCTACGCCGGGCTACCCCCATTAGAAGAATGTCTAGGGGGGTAGACGATCCGAGGCCCACAGATCAGGGTTTCGCCGGAGGAAGACCACGAGAACGTCGGAATCAGATGAAAACTTGCATGTGTCCCTAGCATATGTGTGTGAGTGTGGTGCAAGGTTGGTAGGTGCTTGCATGTGTCCCCCCTCGCATGCATGCGCTCTAACCTAGAAGCGAAGGTTCTGGACTTGTATAAGGGGGAATCTCCCTGTTCCGGTGAAACCGGGTAGGATAGTGCCCCAACTTGTGAACCAACATGGTTTTACATCATCCTAAAACCTAAACAAACACAAACCAAGAGAGAGATACGCCGGGCTACCCCCATCATAAGAATGTCTAGGGGGGTAGACGATCGAGCCCAGAGATCAGGTTTCACTGCAGGAAGACCACGAGAACGTCGAAATTAGATGAAAACTTGCATGTGTCCCTAGAATATGTGTGTGAGTGTGGTGCAAGGTTTGTAGGTGCTTACATGTGTCCCCCCTCGCATGCATGCGCTCTAACCTAGAAGTTAAGGTTCTGGACTTGTATAAGGGGGAATCTCCCCATTCCGGTGAAACCGGGTAGGATAGTGCCCTAACTTGTGAACCAACATGGTTTTACATAATCCTATGACCTAAACAAACACAAAACAAGAGAGAGCTATGCTGGGCTACCCCCATCAGAAGAATGTCTAGGGGTAGGCGATCAAGCCCGTAGATCAGGGTTTCACTAGAGGAAGACCACGAGAACGTCGGAATCAGATGAAAACTTGCATGTGTCCCTAGCATATGTGTGTGAGTGTGGTGCAAGGTTGGTAGGTGCTTGCATGTGTCCCCCTTGCATGCCTGCGATATAACCTAGAAGCGAAGGTTACGGACTTGTATAAGGGAATCTCCTGTTAGGTGAAACCGGTAGGATAGTGCCCAACTTGTGAACCAACATGGTTTTACATCTTCCTATGACCTAAGAAAACACAAAACAAGAGAGATTTATGCCGGGCTAACCCCATCAGAAGAATGTCTAGGGGGGTAGACGATCCGAGGCCCGCAGATCAGGGTTTCGCCGGAGGAATACCACGAGAACGTCGGAATCAGTTGAAAACTTGCATGTGTCCCTGGCATATGTGTGTGAGTGTGATGCAAGGTCGGTAGGTGCTAGCATGTGTCCCTCCTCGCATGCATGCGCTCTAACCTAGAAGCGAAGGTTCTGGACTTGTATAAGGGGGAATCTCCCTGTTCCGGTGAAACCGGGTAGGATAGTGCTCCAACTTGTGAACCAACATGGTTTTACATCATCCTAAAACCTAAACAAACACAAAACAAGAGAGAGCTATGCGGGCTACCCCATCGGAAGAATGTCTAGGGGGTAGGCGATCGAGCCCAGATCAGGGTTTCATGGGAGGAAGACCACGAGCGTCGGAATCGGATGAAAACTTGCATGTGTCCCTAGAATATGTGTGTGAGTGTGGTGCAAGGTTGGTAGGTGCTTGCAT
>CP125977.1:66647877-66735857 GCA_030063025.1 Avena longiglumis | reverse complement strand
ATGCGAGGGACACATGCAAGCACCTACAAACCTTGCACCACACTCACACACATATTCTAGGGACACATGCAAGTTTTCATCGATTCCGCGTTCTCGTGGTCTTCCTCGTGAAACCATGATCTGCGGGCTCGGATCGTCTACCCCAAGACATTCTTACGATGGGGCAGCCGCGTAGCTCTCTCTTGTTTTGTGTTTGTTTAGATTTTAGGATGATGTAAAACCATGTTGGTTCACAAGTTGGGGCACTATCCTACCGGTTTCACGGGCAGGATATCCCCTTATACAAGTCTAGAATCTTCGCTTCTAGGTTAGGCGCATGCATGAGAGGGGACAAATGCAAGCACCTACCAACCTTGCACCACACTCACACACATATGCTAGGGACACATGCAAGTTTTCATCGATTTGACGTTCTCGTGGTCTTCCTCCGTGAAACCACGATCTGCGGGCCTCGGATCGTCTACCCCTAGACATTCTTACGATGGGGTAGCCGCGTAGCTCTCTCTTGTTTTGTGTTTGTTTAGGTCATAGGATGATGTAAAACCATGTTGGTTCACAAGTTGGGGCACTATCCTACCGGTTTCACGGAGCAGGAGATTCCCCTTATACAAGTCCGAACCTTCGCTTCTAGGTTAGGCGCATGCATGCGAGGGGACACATGCAAGCACCTACAAACCTTGCACCACACTCACACACATATTCTAGGGACACATGCAAGTTTTCATCGATTCCGGCGTTCTCGTGGTCTTCCTCGTGAAACCATGATCTGCGGGCCTCGATCGTCTATCCCCTAGACATTCTTACGATGGGGGTAGCCGGCGTAGCTCTCTCTTGTTTTGTGTTTGTTTAGATTTAGGATGATGTAAAACCATGTTGGTTCACAAGTTGGGGCACTATCCTACCGGTTTCACGGAGCAGGGATATCCCCTTATACAAGTCTAGAACCTTCGCTTCTAGGTTAGGCGCATGCATGAGAGGGGACACATGCAAGCACCTACCAACCTTGCACCACACTCACACACATATGCTGAGGACACATGCAAGTTTTCATCTGATTTGGCGTTCTCGTGGTCTTCCTCGTGAAACCACGATCTGCGGGCCTCGGATCGTCTATCCCCGAGACATTCTTCTGATGGGGGTAGCCTGGCGTAGCTCTCTCTTGTTTTCTATTTGTTTAGGTCATAGGATGATGTAAAACCATGTTGGTTCACAAGTTAGCGCACTATCCTACCCGGTTTCATCGGAACAGGGTGATCCCCCTTATACAAGTCCAGAACCTTCGCTTCTAGGTTAGAGCGCATGCATGCGAGGGGGGACACATGCAAGCACCTACAAACCTTGCACCACACTCACACACATATTCTAGGGACACATGCAAGTTTTCATCTGATTCCGACGTTCTCGTGGTCTTCCTCCGGCGAAACCCTGATCTGCGGGCCTCTGATCGTCTTCCCCCTAGACATTCTTCTGATGGGGGTAGCCCGGCGTAGCTCTCTCTTGTTTTGTGTTTGTTTAGGTTTTAGGATGATGTAAAACCATGTTGGTTCACAAGTTGGGGCACTATCCTACCCGGTTTCACCGGAACAGGGATATCCCACCTTATACAAGTCCAGAACCTTCGCTTCTATGTTAGAGAGCACGCATGCGAGGGGGGACAAATGCAAGCACCTACCAACCTTGCACCACACTCACAGACATATGCGAGGGACACATGCAAGTTTTTATGTGATTACGACGTTCTCGTGGTCTTCCTCCGGCGAAACCCTGATCTGCGGGCCTCGGATCGTCTACCCCCCTAGACATTCTTCTGATGGGGGTAGCCCGGCGTAGCTCTCTCTTGTTTTGTGTTTGTTTAGGTCATAGGATGATGTAAAACCATGTTGGTTCACAAGTTGGGGCACTATCCTACCTGGTTTCACCGGAACAGGGAGATTCCCCTTATAAGTCCAGAACCTTCGCTTCTAGGTTAGAGCGCATGCATGCGAGGGGGGACACATGCTATCACCTACCTACCTTGCATCACACTCACACACATATTCCACGGACACATGCAAGTTTTCATCTGATTCCGACGTTCTCGTGGTCTTCCTCCGGCGAAACCCTGATCTGCGTGCCTCGGATCGTCTACCCCCCTAGACATTCTTCTAATGGGGGTATCCCGGCATAGCACTCTCTAGTTTTGTGTTTGTTTAGGTCATAGGATGATGTAAAACCATGTTGGTTCACAAGTAGGGGCACTATCCTGCCCGATTTCACTGGAACAGGGAGATTCCCCCTTATACAAGTCCAGAACCTTCGCTTCTAGGTTAGAGCGCATGCATGCGAGGGGGGACACATGCAAGAACCTACCAACCTTGCATCACACTCACACACATATGCTAGGGACACATTCAAGTTTTCATCGGATTAAGCGTTCTCGTGGTCTTCTTCCGTGAAACCCGATCTGCGGGCGTCAGATCGTCTACCCCCCTAGACATTCTTCTGATGGGGGTAGCCCGGCGTAACTCTCTTTTGTTTTGTGTTTGCTTCGGTCATAGGATGATGTAAAACCAAGTTGGTTCACACGTTGGGGCACTATCCTACCCGGTTTCACCGAAACGGGGAGATTCCCCCTTATACAAGTCCAGAACCTTCGCTTCTAGGTTAGAGCGCATGCATGCGAGGGGGGACACATGCAAGCACCTACCAACCTTGCACCACACTCACACACATATGCTAGGGACACATGCAAGTTTTCATCTGATTCCGACGTTCTCGTGGTCATCCTCCAGTGAAACCCTGATCTACGGGCCTCGGATCATCTACCCCCTAGAGATTCTTCTGATGGGGGTAGCCCGGCATAACTTTGATGGAGATCCCCCTTATACAAGTCCAAAACCTTCGCTTCTAGGTTAGAGCGCATGCATGCGAGGGGGACACATGCAAGCACCTACAAACCTTGCACCACACTCACACACATATTCTAGGGACACATGCAAGTTTTCATCTGATTCCGACGTTCTCGTGGTCTTCCTCCGGCGAAACCATGATCTGCGGGGCTCTGATCGTCTATCCCCCAAGACATTCTTCAGATGGGGGTAGCCCGGCGTAGCTCTCTCTTGTTTTGTGTTTGTTTAGATTTTAGGATGATGTAAAACCATGTTGGTTCACAAGTTGGGGCACTATCCTACCCGGTTTCACCGGAACAGGGATATCCCACCTTATACAAGTCTAGAATCTTCGCTTCTAGGTTAGAGCGCATGCATGAGAGGGGGGACAAATGCAAGCACCTACCAACCTTGCACCACACTCACAGACATATGCGAGGGACACATGCAAGTTTTTATCTGATTTCGACGTTCTCCTGGTCTTCCTCCGGCGAAACCCTGATCTGCGGGCCTCGGATCGTCTACCCCCCTAGACATTCTTCTGATGGGGTTAGCCGGCGTAGCTCTCTCTTGTTTTGTATTTGTTTAGGTCATAGGATGATGTAAAACCATGTTGGTTCACAAGTTAGGGCACTATCCTACCCGGTTACATCGGAACAGGGAGATCCCCCTTATACAAGTCCAGAACATTCGCTTCTAGGTTAGAGCGCATGCATGCGAGGGGGACACATGCAAGCACCTACAAACCTTGCACCACACTCACACACATATTCTAGGGACACATGCAAGTTTTCATCTGATTCCGACGTTCTCGTGGTCTTCCTCCGGCGAAACCATGATCTGCGGGGCTCTGATCGTCTATCCCCCAAGACATTCTTCAGATGGGGGTAGCCCGGCGTAGCTCTCTCTTGTTTTGTGTTTGTTCAGATTTTAGGATGATGTAAAACCATGTTGGTTCACAAGTTGGGGCACTATCCTACCCGGTTTCACCGGAACAGGGAGATCCCACCTTATACAAGTCCAGAACCTTCGCTTCTAGGTTAGAGCGCATGCATGAGAGGGGGGACAAATGCAAGCACCTACCAACCTTGCACCACACTCACAGACATATGCGAGGGACACATGCAAGTTTTTATCTGATTTCGACGTTCTCGTGGTCTTCCTCCGGCGAAACCCTGATCTGCGGGCCTCGGATCGTCTACCCCCCTAGACATTCTTCTGATGGGGTTAGCCGGCGTAGCTCTCTCTTGTTTTGTATTTGTTTAGGTCATAGGATGATGTAAAACCATGTTGGTTCACAAGTTGGGGCACTATCCTACCTGGTTTCACCGGAACAGGGAGATTCCCCCTTATAGAAGTCCAGAACCTTCGCTTCTAGGTTAGAGCGCATGCATGCGAGGGGGACACATGTAAGCACCTACCAACCTTGCACCACACTCACACACATATGCTGGGGACACATGCAAGTTTTCATCTGATTCCGACGTTCTCGTGGTCTTTCTCCAGTGAAACCCTAATCTGCGGGCCTCGGATCGTCTACCCCCTAGACATTCTTCTGATGGGGGTAGCCCGGCGTAGCTCTCTCTTGTTTTGTGTTTGTTTAGGTTTTAGGATGATGTAAAACCATGTTGGTTCACAAGTAGGGGCACTATCCTATCCGGTTTCACCGGAACAGGGAGATTCCCCCTTATACAAGTACAGAACCTTCGCTTCTAGGTTAGAGCGCATGCATGCGAGGGGGGACACATGCAAGCACCTACCAACCTTGCATCACACTCACACACAGCGAGGGACACATGCAAGTTTTCATCTGATTCCGACGTTCTCGTGGTCTTCTTCCGGCAAAACCCATATCTGCGGGCGTCAGATCGTCTACCCCCCTAGACATTCTTCTGATGGGGGTAGCCCGGCGTAACTCTCTTTTGTTTTGTGTTTGCTTCGGTCATAGGATGATGTAAAACCATGTTGGTTCACAAGTTGGGGCACTATCCTACCCGGTTTCACCGGAACGGGGAGATTCCCCTTATACAAGTCCAGAACGTTCGCTTCTAGGTTAGAGCGCATGCATGCGAGGGGGGACACATGCAAGCACCTACCAACCTTGCACCACACTCACACACATATGCTAGGGACACATGCAAGTTTTTATCTGATTCCGACGTTCTCGTGGTCATCCTCCGTGAAACCCTGATCTACGGACCTCAGATCTTCTACCCCCCTAGAGATTCTTCTGATGGGGGTAGCACGGCATAACTTTCGATGGAGATCCCCTTATAGAAGTCCAAACCTTCGCTTCTAGGTTAGAGCGCATGCATGCGAGGGGGACACATGCAAGCACCTACAAACCTTGCACCACACTCACACACATATTCTAGGGACACATGCAAGTTTTCATCTGATTCCGACGTTCTCGTGGTCTTCCTCCGGCGAAACCATGATCTGCGGGGCTCTGATCGTCTATCCCCCAAGACATTCTTCTGATGGGGTAGCCCGGACGTAGCTCTCTCTTGTTTTGTGTTTGTTTAGATTTTAGGATGATGTAAAACCATGTTGGTTCACAAGTTGGGGCACTATCCTACCCGGTTTCACCGGAACAGGGATATCCCACCTTATACAAGTCTAGAATCTTCGCTTCTAGGTTAGAGCGCATGCATGAGAGGGGGGACAAATGCAAGCACCTACCAACCTTGCACCACACTCACAGACATATGCGAGGGACACATGCAAGTTTTTATCTGATTCCGACGTTCTCGTGGTCTTCCTCCGGCGAAACCCTGATCTGCGGGCCTCGGATCGTCTACCCCCCTAGACATTCTTCTGATGGGGGTAGCCCGGCGTAGCTCTCTCTTGTTTTGTGTTTGTTTAGGTCATTGGATAATGTAAAACCATGTTGGTTCACAAGTTGCAGCACTATCCTACCTGGTTTCACCGGAACAGGGAGATTCCCCCTTATACAAGTCCAGAACCTTCGCTTCTAGGTTAGAGCGCATGCATGCGAGGGGGACACATGCAAGCGCCTACAAACCTTGCACCACACTCACACACATATGCTAGGGACACATGCATGTTTTCATCTGATTCCGACGTTCTCGTGGTCTTCCTCCGGCGAAACCATGATCTGCGGGGCTCTGATCGTCTATCCCCCAAGACATTCTTCTGATGGGGGCAGCCCGACGTAGCTCTCTCTTGTTTTGTGTTTGTTTAGATTTTAGGATGATGTAAAACCATGTTGGTTCACAAGTTGGGGCACTATCCTACCCGGTTTCACCGGAACAGGGATATCCCACCTTATACAAGTCTAGAATCTTCGCTTCTAGGTTAGAGCGCATGCATGAGAGGGGGGACAAATGCAAGCACCTACCAACCTTGCACCACACTCAAAGACATATGCGAGGGACACATGCAAGTTTTTATCTGATTTCGACGTTCTCGTGGTCTTCCTCCGGCGAAACCCTGATCTGCGGGCCTCGGATCGTCTACCCCCTAGACATTCTTCTGATGGGGTTATCCCGGCGTAGCTCTCTCTTGTTTTGTGTTTGTTTAGGTCATAGGATGATGTAAAACCATGTTGGTTCACAAGTTGGGGCACTATCCTACCTGGTTTCACCGGAACAGGGAGATTCCCCCTTATAGAAGTCCAGAACCTTCGCTTCTAGGTTAGAGCGCATGCATGCGATGGGGGACACATGTAAGCACCTACCAACCTTGCACCACACTCACACACATATGCTGGGGACACATGCAAGTTTTCATCTGATTCCGACGTTCTCGTGGTCTTTCTCCAGTGAAACCCTAATCTGCGGGCCTCGGATCGTCTACCCCCTAGACATTCTTGATGGGGTAGCCGGCGTAGCTCTCTCTTGTTTTGTGTTTGTTTAGGTTTTAGGATGATGTAAAACCATGTTGGTTCACAAGTAGGGGCACTATCCTACCGGTTTCACGAGCAGAGATTCCCCTTATACAAGTCTAGAACCTTCTTCTAGGTTAGGCGCATGCATGCGAGGGGACACATGCAAGCACCTACCAACCTTGCATCACACTCACACACATGCGAGGGACACATGCAAGTTTTCATCGATTAGGCGTTCTCGTGGTCTTCTTCGTGAAACCCATATCTGCGGGCGTCAGATCATCTACCCCCCTAGACATTCTTTTGATGGGGGTAGCCCGGCGTAACTCTCTTTTGTTTTGTGTTTGCTTCGGTCATAGGATGATGTAAAACCAAGTTGGTTCACACGTTGGGGCACTATCCTACCCGGTTTCACCGAAACGGGGAGATTCCCCCTTATACAAGTCCAGAACCTTCGCTTCTAGGTTAGAGCGCATGCATGCGTGTGGGGACACATGCAAGCACCTACCAACCTTGCACCACACTCACGCACATATGCTAGGGACACATGCAAGTTTTCATCAGATTCTGACGTTCTCGTGGTCATCCTCCAGTGAAACCCTGATCTATGGGCCTCAGATCATCTACCCCCCTAGAGATTCTTCTGATGGGGGTAGCCCGGCATAACTCTGATGGAGATCCCCCTTATACAAGTCCAAAACCTTCGCTTCTAGGTTAGAGCGCATGCATGCGAGGGGGACACATGCAAGCACCTACAAACCTTGCACCACACTCACACACATATTCTAGGGACACATGAAGTTTTCATCTGATTCCGACGTTCTCGTGGTCTTCCTCCGGCGAAACCATGATCTACGGGGCTCTGATCGTCTATCCCCCAAGACATTCTTCTGATGGGGGCAGCCGGACGTAGATCTCTCTTGTTTTGTGTTTGTTTAGATTTTAGGATGATGTAAAACCATGTTGGTTCACAAGTTGGGGCACTATCCTACCCGGTTTCACCAGAACAGGGATATCCCACCTTATACAAGTCTAGAATCTTCGCTTCTAGGTTAGAGCGCATGCATGAGAGGGGGGACAAATGCAAGCACCTACCAACCTTGCACCACACTCACAGACATATGCGAGGGACACATGCAATTTTTTATCTGATTTCGACGTTCTCGTGGTCTTCCTCGTGAAACCACGATCTGCGGGCCTCGGATCGTCTACCCCTAGACATTCTTCCGATGGGGTAGCCGTAGCTCTCTCTTGTTTTGTGTTTGTTTAGGTCATAGGATGATGTAAAACCATGTTGGTTCACAAGTTGGGGCACTATCCTACCGGTTTCAGGAGCAGGAGATCCCCCTTATACAACTCTAGAACCTTCGCTTCTAGGTTAGAGCGCATGCATGCGAGGGGGGACACATGCAAGCACCTACAAACCTTGCACCACACTCACACACATATTCTAGGGACACATGAAAGTTTTCATCTGATTCCGACGTTCTCGTGGTCTTCCTCCGGCGAAACCCTGATCTGCGGGCCTCTAATCGTCTACCCCCCTAGACATTCTTCTGATGGGGGTAGCCCGGCGTAGCTCTCTCTTGTTTTGTGTTTGTTTAGGTTTTAGGATGATGTAAAACCATGTTGGTTCACAAGTTGGGGCAATATCCTACCCGGTTTCACCGGAACAGGGAGATTCCCCCTTATACAAGTCTAGAATCTTCGCTTCTAGGTTAGGCGCATGCATGAGAGGGGACAAATGCAAGCACCTACCAACCTTGCACCACACTCACACACATATCTAGGGACACATGCAAGTTTTCATCGATTCCGGCGTTCTCGTGGTCTTCCTCGTGAAACCACGATCTGCGGCCTCGGATCGTCTACCCCCTAGACATTCTTCTGATGGGGTTATACCGGCGTAGCTCTCTCTTGTTTTGTGTTTTTTTAGGTCATAGGATGATGTAAAACCATGTTGGTTCACAAGTTGGGGCACTATCCTACCTGGTTTCACCGGAACAGGGAGATTCCCCCTTATAGAAGTCCAGAACCTTCGCTTCTAGGTTAGAGCGCATGCATGCGATGGGGGAGACATGTAAGCACCTACCAACCTTGCACCACACTCACACACATATGCTGGGGACACATGCAAGTTTTCATCTGATTCTGACGTTCTCGTGGTCTTCCTCCAGTGAAACCCTAATCTGCGGGCCTCGGATCGTCTACCCCATAGAAATTCTTCGGATGGGGGTAGCCCGGCGTAGCTCTCTCTTGTTTTGTGTTTGTTTAGGTTTTAGGATGATGTAAAACCATGTTGGTTCACAAGTAGGGGCACTATCCTATCCGGTTTCACCGGAACAGGGAGATTCCCCCTTATACAAGTACAGAACCTTCGCTTCTAGGTTAGAGCGCATGCATGCGAGGGGGGACACATGCAAGAACCTACCAACCTTGCATCACACTCACACACAGCGAGGGACACATGCAAGTTTTCATCTGATTCCGACGTTCTCGTGGTCTTCCTCCGGCGAAACCCTGATCTGCGGGCCTCGGATCGTCTACCCCCCTAGACATTCTTCTGATGGGGGTAGCCCGGCGTAGCACTCTCTTGTTTTGTGTTTGTTTAGGTCATAGGATGATGTAAAACCATGTTGGTTCACAAGTAGGGGCACTATCCTACCCGGTTTCACCGGAACAGGGAGATTCCCCCTTATACAAGTCCAGAACCTTCGCTTCTAGGTTAGAGCGCATGCATGCGAGGGGGGACACATGCAAGCACCTACCAACCTTGCATCAAACTCACACACATATGCTAGGGACACATGCAAGTTTTCATCGGATTCTGACGTTCTTGTGGTCTTCCTCCGGCGAAACCGTGATCTCTGCCTCGGATCATCTACCCCCTAGAGATTCTTACGATGGGGGTAGCCGGCATAACTCTCGATGGAGATCCCCTTATACAAGTCCAAAACCTTCGCTTCTAGGTTAGGCGCATGCATGCGAGGGGACACATGCAAGCACCTACAAACCTTGCACCACACTCACACACATATTCTAGGGACACATGCAAGTTTTCATCGATTAAGCGTTCTCGTGGTCTTCCTCGTGAAACCATGATCTGCGGGGCTCGATCGTCTATCACCCAGACATTCTTGATGGGGTAGCCGACATAGCTCTCTCTTATTTTGTGTTTGTTTAGATTTTAGGATGATGTAAAACCATGTTGGTTCACAAGTTGGGGCACTATCCTACCCGGTTTCACCGGAACAGGGATATCCCACCTTATACAAGTCTAGAATCTTCGCTTCTAGGTTAGAGCGCATGCATGAGAGGGGGGACAAATGCAAGCACCTACCAACCTTGCACCACACTCACAGACATATGCGAGGGACACATGCAAGTTTTTATCTGATTTCGACGTTCTCGTGGTCTTCCTCCGGCGAAACCCTGATCTGCGGGCCTCGGATCGTCTACCCCCCTAGACATTCTTCTGATGGGGGTAGCCCGGCGTAGCTCTCTCTTGTTTTGTGTTTGTTTAGGTCATAGGATGATGTAAAACCATGTTGGTTCACAAGTAGGGGCACTATCCTACCCGGTTTCACCGGAACAGGGAGATTCCCCCTTATACAAGTCCAGAACCTTCGCTTCTAGGTTAGAGCGCATGCATGCGAGGGGGGACACATGCAAGCACCTACAAACCTTGCACCACACTCACACACATATTCTAGGGACACATGCAAGTTTTCATCTGATTCCGACGTTCTCGTGGTCTTCCTCCGGCGAAACCATGATCTGCGGGGCTCTGATCGTCTATCCCCCAAGACATTCTTCTGATGGGGGCAGCCCGACGTAGCTCTCTCTTGTTTTGTGTTTGTTTAGATTTTAGGATGATGTAAAACCATGTTGGTTCACAAGTTGGGGCACTATCCTACCCGGTTTCACGGAGCAGGATATCCACCTTATACAAGTCTAGAATCTTCGCTTCTAGGTTAGGCGCATGCATGAGAGGGGGACAAATGCAAGCACCTACCAACCTTGCACCACACTCACATATGCGAGGGACACATGCAAGTTTTCATCGATTTGACGTTCTCGTGGTCTTCCTCGTGAAACCACGATCTGCGGGCCTCGGATCGTCTACCCCCTAGACATTCTTCCGATGGGGTAGCCGTAGCTCTCTCTTGTTTTGTGTTTGTTTAGGTCATAGGATGATGTAAAACCATGTTGGTTCACAAGTAGGGGCACTATCCTACCCGGTTTCACCGGAACATGGAGATCCCCCTTATAGAAGTCCAGAACCTTCGCTTCTAGGTTAGAGCGCATGCATGCGAGGGGGACACATGCAAGCACCTACAAACCTTGCACCACACTCACACACATATTCTAGGGACACATGCAAGTTTTCATCTGATTCCGACGTTCTCGTGGTCTTCCTCCGGCGAAACCATGATCTGCGGGGCTCTGATCGTCTATCCCCCAAGACATTCTTCTGATGGGGGCAGCCCGACGTAGCTCTCTCTTGTTTTGTGTTTGTTTAGATTTTAGGATGATGTAAAACCATGTTGGTTCACAAGTTGGGGCACTATCCTACCCGGTTTCACCGGAACAGGGATATCCCACCTTATACAAGTCCAGAACCTTCGCTTCTAGGTTAGAGTGCATGCATGAGAGGGGGACACATGCTAGCACCTACCAACCTTGCACCACACTCACACACATATGCGAGGGACACATGCAAGTTTTTATCTGATTCCGACGTTCTCGTGGTCTTCCTCCGGCGAAACCCTGATCTGCGGGCCTCGGATCGTCTACCCCCCTAGACATTCTTCTGATGGGGGTAGCCCGGCGTAGCTCTCTCTTGTTTTGTGTTTGTTTAGGTCATAGGATGATGTAAAACCATGTTGGTTCACAAGTTGGGGCACTATCCTACCTGGTTTCACCGGAACAGGGAGATTCCCCCTTATACAAGTCCAGAACCTTCGCTTCTAGGTTAGAGCGCATGCATGCGATGGGGGACACATGCAAGCACCTACCAACCTTGCACCACACTCACACACATATGCTAGGGACACATGCAAGTTTTCATCTGATTCCGACGTTCTCGTGGTCTTCCTCCGGCGAAATCCTGATCTGCGGGCCTCGGATCGTCTACCCCCCTAGACATTCTTATGATGGGGGTAGCCCGGCGTAGCTCTCTCTTGGTTTGTGTTTGTTTAGGTTTTAGGATGATGTAAAACCATGTTGGTTCACAAGTTGGGGCACTATCCTACCCGGTTTCACCGGAACAGGGAGATTCCCCCTTATACAAGTCCAGAACCTTCGCTTCTAGGTTAGAGCGCATGCATGCGAGGGGGGACACATGCAAGCACCTACCAACCTTGCATCACACTCACACACATATGCCAGGGACACATGCAAGTTTTCATCTGATTCCGACGTTCTCGTGGTCTTCTTCCGGCGAAACCCTGATCTGCGGGCCTCGGATCGTCTACCCCCCTAGACATTGTTCTGATGGGGGTAGCCCGGCGTAGCTCTCTTTTGTTTTGTGTTTGTTTCGGTCATAGGATGATGTAAAACCATGTTGGTTCACACGTTGGGGCACTATCCTACCCGGTTTCACCGGAACAGGGAGATTCCCCCTTATACAAGTCCAGAACCTTCGCTTCTAGGTTAGAGCGCATGCATGCGTGTGGGGACACATGCAAGCACCTACCAACCTTGCACTACACTCACACACATATGCTAGGGACACATGCAAGTTTTCATCAGATTCTGACGTTCTCGTGGTCATCCTCCAGTGAAACCCTGATCTACGTGCCTCAGATCATCTACCCCCCTAGAGATTCTTCTGATGGGGGTAGCCCGGCATAACTCTGATGGAGATCCCCCTTATACAAGTCCAAAACCTTCGCTTCTAGGTTAGAGCGCATGCATGCGAGGGGGACACATGCAAGCACCTACAAACCTTGCACCACACTCACACACATATTCTAGGGACACATGCAAGTTTTCATCTGATTCCGACGTTCTCGTGGTCTTCCTCCGGCGAAACCATGATCTGCGGGGCTCTGATCGTCTATCCCCCAAGACATTCTTCTGATGGGGGCAGCCCGACGTAGCTCTCTCTTGTTTTGTGTTTGTTTAGATTTTAGGATGATGTAAAACCATGTTGGTTCACAAGTTGGGGCACTATCCTACCCGGTTTCACCGGAACAGGGATATCCCACCTTATACAAGTCTAGAATCTTCGCTTCTAGGTTAGAGCGCATGCATGAGAGGGGGGACAAATGCAAGCACCTACCAACCTTGCACCACACTCACAGACATATGCGAGGGACACATGCAAGTTTTTATCTGATTTCGACGTTCTCGTGGTCTTCCTCCGGCGAAACCCTGATCTGCGGGCCTCGGATCGTCTACCCCCCTAGACATTCTTCTGATGGGGTTATCCCGGCGTAGCTCTCTCTTGTTTTGTGTTTGTTTAGGTCATAGGATGATGTAAAACCATGTTGGTTCACAAGTTAGGGCACTATCCTACCTGGTTTCACCGGAACAGGGAGATTCCCCCTTATACAAGTCCAAAACCTTCCCTTCTAGGTTAGAGCGCATGCATGCGAGGGGGACACATGCAAGCACCTACAAACCTTGCACCACACTCACACACATATTCTAGGGACACATGAAGTTTTCATCTGATTCCGACGTTCTCGTGGTCTTCCTCCGGCGAAACCATGATCTACGGGGCTCTGATCGTCTATCCCCCAAGACATTCTTCTGATGGGGGCAGCCGGACGTAGCTCTCTCTTGTTTTGTGTTTGTTTAGATTTTAGGATGATGTAAAACCATGTTGGTTCACAAGTTGGGGCACTATCCTACCCGGTTTCACCGGAACAGGGATATCCCACCTTATACAAGTCTAGAATCTTCGCTTCTAGGTTATAGCGCATGCATGAGAGGGGGGACAAATGCAAGCACCTACCAACCTTGCACCACACTCACAGACATATGCGAGGGACACATGCAATTTTTTATCTGATTTCGACGTTCTCGTGGTCTTCCTCCGGCGAAACCCTGATCTGCGGGCCTCGGATCGTCTACCCCCCTAGACATTCTTCTGATGGGGTTAGCCGGCGTAGCTCTCTCTTGTTTTGTATTTGTTTAGGTCATAGGATGATGTAAAACCATGTTGGTTCACAAGTTGGGGCACTATCCTACCTGGTTTCACCGGAACAGGGAGATTCCCCCTTATAGAAGTCCAGAACCTTCGCTTCTAGGTTAGAGCGCATGCATGCGAGGGGGACACATGCAAGCACCTACAAACCTTGCACCACACTCACACACATATTCTAGGGACACATGCAAGTTTTCATCTGATTCCGACGTTCTCGTGGTCTTCCTCCGGTGAAACCATGATCTGCGGGGCTCTGATCGTCTATCCCCCAAGACATTCTTCTGATGGGGGCATCCCGACGTAGCTCTCTCTTGTTTTGTGTTTGTTTAGATTTTAGGATGATGTAAAACCATGTTGGTTCACAAGTTGGGGCACTATCCTACCCGGTTTCACCGGAACAGGGATATCCCACCTTATACAAGTCTAGAATCTTCGCTTCTAGGTTAGAGCGCATGCATGAGAGGGGGGACAAATGCAAGCACCTACCAACCTTGCACCACACTCACAGACATATGCGAGGGACACATGCAAGTTTTATCGATTTCGGCGTTCTCGTGGTCTTCCTCCAGCGAAACCCTGATCTGCGGGCCTCGGATCATCTACCCCCCTAGACATTGTTCTGATGGGGGTAGCCCGGCGTATCCCTATCTTGTTTTGTGTTTGTTTAGGTCATAGGATGATGTAAACGCATGATGGTTCACAAGTAGGGGCACTATCCTACCCGGTTTCACCGGAACTTGGAGATTCCCCCTTATACAAGTCTAGAACCTTCGCTTCTAGGTTAGAGCGCATGCATGCGAGGCGGGACACATGCAAGCACCTACCAACCTTGCATCACACTCACACACATATGCCAGGGACACAATCAAGTTTTCATCTGATTCCGACATTCTCATGGTCTTCTTCCGGCGAAACCCTGATCTGCGGGCCTCGGATCATCTACCCCCCTAGACATTCTTCTGATGGGGGTAGCCCGGCGTAGCTCTCTTTTGTTTTTTGTTTTTTTCGGTCATAGGATGATGTAAAACCATGTTGGTTCACACGTTGGGGCACTATCCTACCCGGTTTCACCGGAACGGGGAGATCCCCCCTTATACAAGTCCAGAACCTTCGCTTCTAGGTTAGAGCGCATGCATGCGAGGGGGGACACATGCAAGCACCTACCAACCTTGCATCACACTCACACACATATGCTAGGGACACATGCAAGTTTTCATCTGATTAGGCGTTCTCGTGGTCTTCTTCCGTGAAACCCCATCTCTGGCCTCGGATCGTCTACCCCCTAGACATTCTTGATGGGGTAGCCGGCGTAACTCTCTTTGTTTTGTGTTTGTTTAGGTCATAGGATGATGTAAAACCATGTTGGTTCACGTTGGGGCACTATCCTACCCGGTTTCACCGGAACGGGGAGATTCCCCCTTATACAAGTCCAGAACCTTCGCTTCTAGGTTAGAGCGCATGCATGCGTGTGGGGACACATGCAAGCACCTACCAACCTTGCACCACACTCACACACATATGCTAGGGACACATGCAAGTTTTCATCAGATTCTGACGTTCTCGTGGTCATCCTCCAGTGAAACCCTGATCTACGTGCCTCAGATCATCTACCCCCCTAGAGATTCTTCTGATGGGGGTAGCCCGGCATAACTCTGATGGAGATCCCCCTTATACAAGTCCAAAACCTTCGCTTCTAGGTTAGAGCGCATGCATGCGAGGGGGACACATGCAAGCACCTACAAACCATGCACCACACTCACACACATATTCTAGGGACACATGCAAGTTTTCATCTGATTCCGACGTTCTCGTGGTCTTCCTCCGGCGAAACCATGATCTGCGGGGCTCTGTTCGTCTATCCCCCAAGACATTCTTCTGATGGGGGCAGCCCGACATAGCTCTCTCTTATTTTGTGTTTGTTTAGATTTTAGGATGATGTAAAACCATGTTGGTTCACAAGTTGGGGCACTATCCTACCCGGTTTCACCGAGCAGGAGATATCCACCTTATACAAGTCTAGAATCTTCGCTTCTAGGTTAGGCGCATGCATGAGAGGGGACAAATGCAAGCACCTACCAACCTTGCACCACACTCACACATATGCGAGGGACACATGCAAGTTTTATCGATTTGACGTTCTCGTGGTCTTCCTCCGGCGAAACCCTGGTCTGCGGGCCTCGGATCGTCTACCCCCCTAGACATTCTTCTGATGGGGTTATCCCGGCGTAGCTCTCTCTTGTTTTGTGTTTGTTTAGGTCATAGGATGATGTAAAACCATGTTGGTTCACAAGTTAGGGCACTATCCTACCTGGTTTCACCGGAACAGGGAGATTCCCCCTTATACAAGTCCAAAACCTTCCCTTCTAGGTTAGAGCGCATGCATGCGAGGGGGACACATGCAAGCACCTACAAACCTTGCACCACACTCACACACATATTCTAGGGACACATGCAAGTTTTCATCTGATTCCGACGTTCTCGTGGTCTTCCTCCGGCGAAACCATGATCTGCGGGGCTCTGATCGTCTATCCCCCAAGACATTCTTTTGATGGGGGAAGCCAGGCATAGCTCTCTCTTGTTTTGTGTTTGTTTAGATTTTAGGATGATGTAAAACCATGTTGGTTCACAAGTTGGGGCACTATCCTACCCGGTTTCACCGGAACAGGGATATCCCACCTTATAAAAGTCTAGAATCTTCGCTTCTAGGTTAGAGCGCATGCATGAGAGGGGGGACAAATGCAAGCACCTACCAACCTTGCACCACACTCACAGACATATGCGAGGGACACATGCAAGTTTTTATCTGATTTCGACGTTCTCGTGGTCTTCCTCCGGCGAAACCCTGATCTATGGGCCTCGGATCGTCTACCCCCCTAGACATTCTTCTGATGGGGTTAGCCCGGCGTAGCTCTCTCTTCTTTTGTGTTTGTTTAGGTCATTTGATGATGTAAAACCATGATGGTTCACAAGTAGGGGCACTATCCTATCCGGTTTCACCGGAACAGGGAGATTCCCCCTAATACAAGTACAGAACCTTCGCTTCTAGGTTAGAGCGCATGCATGCGAGGGGGACACATGCAAGCACCTACCAACCTTGCATCACACTCACACACATATGCCAGGGACACATGCAAGTTTTCATCCGATTCCGACGTTCTCGTGGTCTTCTTCCGGCAAAACCCATATCTGCGGGCGTCGGATCGTCTACCCCCCTAGACATTCTTCTGATGGGGGTAGCCCGACGTTGCTCTCTTTTGTTTTGTGTTTGTTTTGGTCAGAGGATGATGTAAAACCATGTTGGTTCACACGTTGGGGCACTATCCTACCCGGTTTCACCGGAACGGGGAGATTCCCCCTTATACAAGTCCAGAACCTTCGCTTCTAGGTTAGAGCGCATGCATGCGTGTGGGGACACATTCAAGAACCTACCAACCTTGCACCACACTCACACACATATGCTAGGGACACATGCAATTTTTCATCAGATTCTGACTTTCTCGTGGTCATCCTCCAGTGAAACCCTGATCTACGGGCCTCAAATCATCTACCCCCCTAGAGATTCTTCTGATGGGGGTAGCCCAGCATAACTCTGATGGAGATCCCCCTTATACAAGTCCAAAACCTTCGCTTCTAGGTTAGAGCGCATGCATGCGAGGGGGACACATGCAAGCACCTACAAACCTTGCACCACACTCACACACATATTCTAGGGACACATTCAAGTTTTCATCTGATTCCGACGTTCTCGTGGTCTTCCTCCGGCGAAACCATGATCTGCGGGGCTCTGATCGTCTATCCCCCAAGACATTCTTCTGATGGGGGCAGCCCGATGTAGCTCTCTCTTGTTTTGTGTTTGTTTAGATTTTAGGATGATGTAAAACCATGTTGGTTCACAAGTTGGGGCACTATCCTACCCGGTTTCACCGGAACAGGGATATCCCACCTTATACAAGTCCAGAACCTTCGCTTCTAGGTTAGAGTGCATGCATGAGAGGGGGGACACATGCTAGCACCTACCAACCTTGCACCACACTCACACACATATGCGAGGGACACATGCAAGTTTTTATGTGATTCCGACGTTCTCGTGGTCTTCCTCCGGCGAAATCCTGATCTGCGGGCCTCGGATCCTCTACCCCCCTAGACATTCTTATGATGGGGGTAGCCCGGCATAGCTCTCTCTTGTTTTGTGTTTGTTTAGGTCATAGGATGATGTAAAACCATGTTGGTTCACAAGTAGGGGCACTATCCTACCCGGTTTCACCGGAACATGGAGATCCCCCTTATAGAAGTCCAGAACCTTCGCTTCTAGGTTAGAGCGCATGCATGCGAGGGGGACACATGCAAGCACCTACAAACCTTGCACCACACTCACACACATATCCTGGGGACACATGCAAGTTTTCATCTGATTCCGACATTCTCGTTGTCTTCCTCCAGTGAAACCCTAATCTGCGGGCCTCGGATCGTCTACCCCCTAGACATTCTTCTGATGGGGGTAGCCCGGCGTAGCTCTCTCTTGTTTTGAGTTTGTTTAGGTTTTAGGATGATGCAAAACCATGTTGGTTCACAAGTAGGGGCACTATCCTATCCGGTTTCACCGGAACAGGGAGATTCCCCCTTATACAAGTACAGAACCTTCGCTTCTAGGTTAGAGCGCATGCATGCGAGGGGGGACACATGCAAGCACCTACCAACCTTGCATCACACTCACACACATATGCCAGGGACACATGCAAGTTTTCATCTGATTCCGACGTTCTCGTGGTCTTCTTCCGGCAAAACCCATATCTGCGGGCGTCGGATCGTCTACCCCCCTAGATATTCTTCTGATGGGGGTAGCCCGGCGTAGCTCTCTTTTGTTTTGTGTTTGTTTCGGTCATAGGATGATGTAAAACCAAGTTGGTTCACACGTTGGGGCACTATCCTACCCGATTTCACCGGAACAGGGAGATTCCCCCTTATACAAGTCCAGAACCTTCGCTTCTAGGTTAGAGCGCATGCATGCGAGGGGACACATGCAAGCACCTACCAACCTTGCACCACACTCACACACATATGCTAGGGACACATGCAAGTTTTCATCGATTCGGCGTTCTCGTGGTCATCCTCCAGTGAAACCCTGATCTACGGGCCTCAGATCATCTACCCCCCTAGAGATTCTTCTGATGGGGGTAGCCCGGCATAACTCTGATGGAGATCCCCCTTATACAAGTCCAAAACCTTCGCTTCTAGGTTAGAGCGCATGCATGCGAGGGGGACACATGCAAGCACCTACAAACCTTGCACCACACTCACACACATATTCTAGGGACACATGCAAGTTTTCATCTGATTCCGACGTTCTCGTTGTCTTCCTCCGGCGAAACCATGATCTGCGGGGCTCTGATCATCTATCCCCGAAGACATTCTTCTGATGGGGGATGCTAGGCATAGCTCTCTCTTGTTTTCTGTTTGTTTAGATTTTAGGATGATGTAAAACCATGTTGGTTCACAAGTAGGGGCACTATCCTACCCGGTTTCACCGGAACAGGGATATCCCACCTTATAAAAGTCTAGAATCTTCGCTTCTAGGTTAGAGCGCATGCATGAGAGGGGGGACAAATGCAAGCACCTACCAACCTTGCACCACACTCACAGACATATGCGAGGGACACATGCAAGTTTTTATCTGATTTCGACGTTCTGGTGGTCTTCCTCCGGCGAAACCCTGATCTACGGGCCTCGGATCGTCTACCCCCCTAGACATTCTTCTGATGGGGTTAGCCCGGCGTATCTCTCTCTTCTTTTGTGTTTGTTTAGGTCATATGATGATGTAAAACCATGATGGTTCACAAGTAGGGGCACTATCCTATCCGGTTTCACCGGAACAGGGAGATTCCCCCTAATACAAGTACAGAACCTTCGCTTCTAGGTTAGAGCGCATGCATGCGAGGGAGGACACATGCAAGCACCTACCAACCTTGCATCACACTCACACACATATGCCAGGGACACATGCAAGTTTTCATCTGATTCCGACGTTCTCGTGGTCTTCTTCCGGCAAAACCCATATATGCGGGCGTCGGATCGTCTACCCCCCTAGACATTATTCTGATGGGGGTAGCCCAACGTAGCTCTCTTTTGTTTTTTGTTTGTTTCGGTCATAGGATGATGTAAAACCATGTTGGTTCACAAGTTGGGGCACTATCCTACCCGGTTTCACCGGAACGGGGAGATTCCCCCTTATACAAGTCCAGAACCTTCGCTTCTAGGTTAGAGCGCATGCATGCGTGTGGGGACACATTTAAGAACCTACCAACCTTGCACCACACTCACACACATATGCTAGGGACACATGCAAGTTTTCATCAGATTCTGACGTTCTCGTGGTCATCCTCCAGTGAAACCCTGATCTATGGGCCTCAGATCCTCTACCCCCCTAGAGATTCTTCTGATGGGGGTAGCCCGGCATAACTCTGATGGAGATCCCCCTTATACAAGTCCAAAACCTTCGCTTCTAGGTTATAGCGCATGCATGCGAGGGGGACACATGCAAGCACCTACAAACCTTGCACCACACTCACACACATATTCTAGGGACACATGCAAGTTTTCATCTGATTCCGACGTTCTCGTGGTCTTCCTCCGGCGAAACCATGATCTGCGGGGCTCTGATCGTCTATCCCCCAAGACATTCTTCTGATGGGGGCAGCCCGATGTAGCTCTCTCTTGTTTTGTGTTTGTTTAGATTTTAGGATGATGTAAAACCATGTTGGTTCACAAGTTGGGGCACTATCCTACCCGGTTTCACCGGAACAGGGATATCCCACCTTATACAAGTCAAGAATCTTCGCTTCTAGGTTAGAGCGCAAACATGAGAGGGGGGACAAATGCAAGCACCTACCAACCTTGCACCACACTCACAGACATATGCGAGGGATACATGCAAATTTTTATCTGATTTCGACGTTCTCGTGGTCTTCCTCCGGCGAAACCCTGATCTGCGGGCCTCGGATCGTCTACCCCCTAGACATTCTTCTGATGGGGTTAGCCCGTCTTAGCTCTCTCTTGTTTTGTGTTTGTTTAGGTCATAGGATGATGTAAAACCATGTTGGTTCACAAGTTGGGGCACTATCCTACCTGGTTTCACCGGAACAGGGAGATTCCCCCTTATAGAAGTCCAGAACCTTCGCTTCTAGGTTAGAGCGCATGCATGCGATGGGGGACACATGTAAGCACCTACCAACCTTGCACCACACTCACACACATATGCTGGGGACACATGCAAGTTTTCATCTGATTCCGACGTTCTCGTGGTCTTCCTCCAGTGAAACCCTAATCTGCGGGCCTCGGATCGTCTACCCCCTAGACATTCTTCTGATGGGGGTAGCCCGGCGTAGCTCTCTCTTGTTTTGTGTTTGTTTAGGTTTTATGATGATGTAAAACCATGTTGGTTCACAAGTAGGGGCACTATCCTATCCGGTTTCACCGGAACAGGGATATTCCCCCTTATACAAGTACATAACCTTCGCTTCTAGGTTAGAGAGCATGCATGCGCGGGGGGACACATGCAAGCACCTACCAACCTTGCATCACACTCACACACATATGCCAGGGACACATGCAAGTTTTCATCTGATTCCGACGTTCTCGTGGTCTTCTTCCGGCAAAACCCATATCTGCGGGCGTCGGATCGTCTACCCCCCTAGACATTCTTCTGATGGGGGTAGCCCGGCGTAGCTCTCTTTTGTTTTGTGTTTGTTTCGGTCATAGGATGATGTAAAACCATGTTGGTTCACACGTTGGGGCACTATCCTACCCGGTTTCACCGGAACAGGGAGATTCCCCCTTATACAAGTCCAGAACCTTCGCTTCTAGGTTAGAGCGCATGCATGCGTGTGGGGACACATGCAAGCACCTACCAACCTTGCACCACACTCACACACATATGCTAGGGACACATGCAATTTTTCATCAGATTCTGACGTTCTCGTGGTCATCCTCCAGTGAAACCCTGATCTACGGGCCTCAGATCATCTACCCCCCTAGAGATTCTTCTGATGGGGGTAGCCCGGCATAACTCTGATGGATATCCCCCTTATACAAGTCCAAAACCTTCGCTTATAGGTTAGAGCGCATGAATGCGAGGGGGACACATGCAAGCACCTATAAACCTTGCACCACACTCACACACATATTCTAGGGACACATGCAAGTTTTCATCTCATTCCGACATTCTCGTGGTCTTCCTCCGGCGAAACCATGATCTGCGGGGCTCTGATCGTCTATCCCCCAAGACATTCTTTTGATGGGGGTAGCCAGGCGTAGCTCTATCTTGTTTTGTGTTTGTTTAGATTTTAGGATGATGTAAAACCATGTTGGTTCACAAGTTGGGGCACTATCCTACCCGGTTTCACCGGAACAGGGATATCCCACCTTATACAAGTCTAGAATCTTCGCTTCTAGGTTAGAGCGCATGCATGAGAGGGGGACAAATGCAAGCACCTACCAACCTTGCACCACACTCACAGACATATGCGAGGGACAAATGCAAGTTTTTATCTGATTTCGACTTTCTCGTGGTCTTCCTCCGGCGAAACCCTGATCTACGGGCCTCGGATCGTCTACCCCCCTAGACATTCTTCTGATGGGGTTAGCCCGGCGTAGCTCTCTCTTGTTTTGTGTTTGTTTAGGTCATAGGATGATGTAAAACCATGATGGTTCACAAGTTGGGGCACTATCCTATCCGGTTTCACCGGAACAGGGAGATTCCCCCTAATACAAGTACAGAACCTTCGCTTCTAGGTTAGAGCGCATGCATGCGAGGGGGGACACATGCAAGCACCTACCAACCTTGCATCACACTCACACACATATGCCAGGGATACATGCAAGTTTTCATCTGATTCCGACGTTCTCGAGGTCTTCTTCCGGCAAAACCCATATCTGCGGGCGTCAGATCGTCTACCCCCTAGACATTCTTCTGATGGGGGTAGCCCGGCGTAGCTCTATTTTGTTTTGTGTTTTTTTAGGTCATAGGATGATGTAAAACCATGTTGGTTCACAAGTTGGGGCACTATCCTACCCGGTTTCACCGGAACGGGGAGATTCCCCCATATACAAGTCAAGAACCTTCGCTTCTAGGTTAGAGTGCATGCATGCGAGGTGGGACACATGCAAGCATCTACCAACCTTGCAGCACACTCACACACATACGCTAGGGACACATGCAAGTTTTCATCTGATTCCGACGTTCTCGTGGTCTTCCTCCAATGAAACCCTGATCTACGGGCCTCGGATCATCTACCCCCCTAGAGATTCTTCTGATGGGGGTAGCCCGGCATAACTCTGATGGATATCCCCCTTATACAAGTCCAAAACCTTCGCTTCTAGGTTAGAGCGCATGCATGCGAGGGGGACACATGCAAGCACCTACAAACCTTGCACCACACTCACACACATATTCTAGGGACACATGCAAGTTTTCATCTGATTCCGACATTCTCGTGGTCTTCCTCCGGCGAAACCATGATCTGCGGGGCTCTGATCGTCTATCCCCCAAGACATTCTTCTGATGGGGGCAGCCTGACGTAGCTCTCTCTTGTTTTGTGTTTGTTTAGATTTTAGGATGATGTAAAACCATGTTTGTTCACAATTTGGGGCACTATCCTACCTGGTTTCACCGGAACAGGGATATCCCACCTTATACAAGTCTAGAATCTTCGCTTCTAGGTTAGAGCGCATGCATGAGAGGGGGGACAAATGCAAGCACCTACCAATCTTGCACCACACTCACAGACATATGCGAGGGACACATGCAAGTTTTTATCTGATTTCGACGTTCTCGTGGTCTTCCTCCGGTGAAACCCTGATCTGCGGGCCTCGGATCGTCTACCCCCCTAGACATTCTTCTGATGGGGTTAGCCCGGCGTAGCTCTCTCTTGTTTTGTGTTTGTTTAGGTCATAGGATGATGTAAAACCATGTTGGTTCACAAGTTGGGGGACTATCCTACCTGGTTTCACCGGAACAGGGAGATTCCCCCTTATAGAAGTCCAGAACCTTCGCTTCTAGGTTAGAGCGCATGCATGCGATGGGGGACACATGTAAGCACATACAACCTTGCACCACACTCACACACATATGCTGGGGACACATGCAAGTTTTCATCTGATTTCGACGTTCTCGTGGTCTTCCTCCAATGAAACCCTAATCTGCGGGCCTCGGATCGTCTACCCCCTAGACATTCTTCTGATGGGGGTAGCCCGGCGTAGCTCTCTCTTGTTTTGTGTTTGTTTAGGTTTTAGGATGATGTAATACCATGTTGGTTCACAAGTTGGGGCAATATCCTACCCGGTTTCACCGGAACGGGGAGATTCCCCCTTATACAAGTCCAGAACCTTCGCTTATAGGTTAGAGCGCATGCATGCGAGGGGGGACACAAGCAAGCACCTACCAACCTTGCATCACACTCACACACATATTCCAGGGACACATGCAAGTTTTCAACTGATTCCGACGTTCTCGTGGTCTTCTTCCGGCAAAACCCATATCTGCGGGCGTCGGATCGTCTACCCCCCTAGACATTCTTCTGATGGGGGTAGCCCGGCGTAGCTCTCTTTTGTTTTGTGTTTGTTTCGGTCATAGGATGATGTAAAACCATGTTGGTTTACACGTTGGGGCACTATCCTACCCGGTTTCACCGGAACGGGGAGATTCCCCCTTATACAAGTCAAGAACCTTCGCTTCTAGGTTAGAGCGCATGCATGCGTGTGGGGACACATTCAAGCACCTACCAAACTTGCACCACACTCACACACATATTCTAGGGACACATTCAAGTTTTCAGCAGATTCTGACGTTCTCGTGGTCACCCTCCAGTGAAACCCTGATCTACGGGCCTCAGATCATCTACCCCCCTAGAGATTCTTCTGATGGGGGTAGCCCGGCATAACTCTGATGGATATCCCCCTTATACAAGTCCAAAACCTTCGCTTCTAGGTTAGAGCGCATGCATGCGAGGGGGACACATGCAAGCACCTACAAACCTTGCACCACACTCACACACATATTCTAGGGACACATGCAAGTTTTCATCTGATTCCGACATTCTCGTGGTCTTCCTCCGGCGAAACCATGATCTGCGGGGCTCTGATCGTCTATACCCCAAGACATTCTTCTGATGGGGGCAGCCTGACGTATCTCTCTCTTGTTTTGTGTTTGTTTAGATTTTAAGATGATGTAAAACCATGTTGGTTCACAATTTGGGGCACTATCCTACCCGGTTTCACCGGAACAGGGATATCCCACCTTATACAAGTCAAGAATCTTCGCTTCTAGGTTAGAGCGCAAACATGAGAGGGGGGACAAATGCAAGCACCTACCAACCTTGCACCACACTCACAGACATATGCGAGGGACACATGCAAGTTTTTATCTGATTTCGACGTTCTCGTGGTCTTCCTCCGGCGAAACCCTGATCTGCGGGCCTCGGATCGTCTACCCCCCTAGACTTTCTTTTGATGGTGTTAGCCCGGCGTAGCTCTCTCTTGTTTTGTGTTTGTTTAGGTCATAGGATGATGTAAAACCATGTTGGTTCACAAGTAGGGGCACTATCCTACCTGGTTTCACCGGAACAGGGAGATTCCCCCTTATAGAAGTCCAGAACCTTCGCTTCTAGGTTAGAGCACATGCATGCGATGGGGGACACATGTAAGCACCTACTAACCTTGCACCACACTCACACACATATGCTGGGGACACATGCAAGTTTTCATCTGATTCCGACGTTCTCGTGGTCTTCCTCCAGTGAAACCCTAATCTGCGGGCCTCAGATCGTCTACCCCCTAGACATTTTTCTGATGGGGGTAGCCCGGCGTAGATCTCTCTTGTTTTGTGTTTGTTTAGGTTTTAGGATGATGTAAAACCATGTTGGTTCACAAGTTGGGGCAATATCCTACCCGGTTTCACCGGAACAGGGAGATTCCCCCTTATACAAGTCCAGAACCTTCGCTTCTAGGTTAGAGCGCATGCATGCGAGGGGGGACACATGCAAGAACCTACCAACCCTGCATCACACTCACACACATATGCCAGGGACACATGCAAGTTTTCATCTGATTCCGACGTTCTCGTGGTCTTCTTCCGGCAAAACCCATATCTGCGGGCGTCGGATCGTCTACCCCCCTAGATATTCTTCTGATGGGGGTAGCCCGGCGTAGCTCTCTTTTGTTTTGTGTTTGTTTCGGTCATAGGATGATGTAAAACCATGTTGGTTCACATATTGGGGCACTATCCTACCCGGTTTCACCGGAACCGGGAGATTCCCCCTTATACAAGTCCAGAACCTTCGCTTCTAGGTTAGAGCGCATGCATGCGTGTGGGGACACATGCAAGCACCTACCAACCTTGCACCACACTCACACACATATGCTAGGGACACATGCAAGTTTTCATTAGATTCTGACGTTCTCGTGGTCATCCTCCAGTGAAACCCTGATCTACGGGCATCAGATCATCTACCCCCCTAGAGATTCTTCTGATGGGGGTAGCCCGGCATAACTCTGATGGAGATCCCCCTTATACAAGTCCAAAACCTTCGCTTCTAGTTAGAGCGCATGCATGCGAGGGGGACACATGCAAGCACCTACAAACCTTGCACCACACTCACACACATATTCTAGGGACACATGCAAGTATTCATCTGATTCCGACATTCTCGTGGTCTTCCTCCGGCGAAACCATGATCTGCGGGGCTCTGATCGTCTATCCCCCAAGACATTCTTCTGATGGGGGCAGCCAGGCGTAGCTCTCTCTTGTTTTGTGTTTGTTTAGATTTTAGGATGATGTAAAACCATGTTGGTTCACAAGTTGGGGCACTATCCTACCCGGTTTCACAGGAACAGGGATATCCCACCTTATACAAGTCATGAATCTTCGCTTCTAGGTTAGAGCGCATGCATGAGAGGGGGGACAAATGCAAGCACCTACCAACCTTGCACCACACTCACAGACATATGCGATGGACACATGCAAGTTTTTATCTGATTGACGTTCGTGGTCTTCCTCGTGAAACCACTCTCTGGACTCGGATCGTCTACCCCCCTAGACATTCTTCTGATGGGGTTAGCTCGGCGTAGCTCTCTCTTGTTTTGTGTTTGTTTAGGTCATAGGATGATGTAAAACCATATTGGTTCACAAGTTGGGGCACTATCCTACCTGGTTTCACCGGAACAGGGAGATTCCCCCTTATAGAAGTCCAGAACGTTCGCTTCTAGGTTAGAGCGCATGCATGCGATGGGGGACACATGTAAGCACCTACCAACCTTGCACCACACTCACACACATATGCTGGGGACACATGCAAGTCTTCATCTGATTCCGACGTTCTCGTGGTCTTCCTCCGGCGAAACCCTGATCTGCGGGCCTCTAATCGTCTACCCCCCTAGACATTCTTCTGATGGGGGTAGCCCGGCGTAGCTCTCTCTTGTTTTGTGTTTGTTTAGGTTTTAGGATGATGTAAAACCATGTTGGTTCACAAGTTGGGGCAATATCCTACCCGGTTTCACCGGAACAGGGAGATTCCCCCTTATACCAGTCCAGAACCTTCGCTTCTAGCTTAGAGCGCATGCATGCGAGGGGGGACACATGCAAGCACCTACCAACCTTGCATCACACTCACACACATATCCTAGGGACACATGCAAGTTTTCATCTGATTCCGACGTTCTTGTGGTCTCTCTCCGGCGAAACCGTGATCTGCGGGCATCAGATCGTTTACCCCCTAGACATTCTTCGGATGGGGGTAGCCCGGCATATCTCTCTCTTTTTTGTGTTTCACTAGAGGAAAAAGGGCCATCCGTTCGCGACCCCTCGGAGCATTAGTCCCGATTGCGCCAGCAACCGGGACTAAGTCCGCAGCGTCCGGTTGGGCGGAGCGCAGGCGAGGCATGGGTCCCGGTTGGTAAGGCTGCGTCGGTTGGAGCCACCAACCGGGTTTGGCCACAGCCACACGTGGCTGCACGCACCTTTAGTCCCGGTTGCTGGCTTCAACCGGGACTAAAGGCCTGCCCTCTATAAATCAACGCCCCTCTGCCTCCACTCTTTTTTGAATGGTGTAAGGTGTGAGGGTGTGTGCTAGTTTTTTCATGCATGCATTGAAGGTGTTTGTTGAAATGTTTGAGTGAAAAATCCGTTGAATTTCTCATAGAACAAAAATATAGAAGGTGTTCGAGGCACTTGAGCTTTCTCCTCTTTATTTCCCTCGATCGAGGTTAGCAATCTTATCTTTTCTAGGTCATTGATACAATTCATGTCGGTGTGAATTGGTTATTTCACTATTTATGATGTCCTGTTTTTGATAAACTTACTTATATGATGAGATGAGCGGTCGGGAATGGATGTACGGTGACCGTGGTAGCGGGTATATCAAAGCGTGGATAAATTTATCGATGTGGCTACGGCAAACAAAGAGAATGGATTTATACGTTGTCCATGTGTTCAATGTCGAACAACAAGGAGTACTCTTCCTCGAAAATCATTCGGCCACACGATTATGAAAGGTTTCATGCCCAACTATAATTGCTGGACCAAGCACGGGCAAAGAGGGGTTATGATGGAATATGGTGAAGAAGAAGATGATGATAACAACTATCATCATATGTTTCTGAATCTGTTGATACCGCAATGGAAGACAATGGAGAGGAAAAAGGTGAAGAAGCATCGGATGAGGTGATGAACTTGGTAGGGTCATTTCGATGCAAAGCGAGACTGTGAAATGTAAATGAGAAGTTGAAGTTAGAGGGCATGTTAGAAGATCACAAGAAATTGTTTTACCCAAATTGTGAAGATGGCAGCACAAAGCTCGATCACACTGGAATTGTTGTGATGGAAGGCAGTGTGGTCTAACGACTCCTCATTTGAAAAGATCTTGAAAATAATGAAGCAAGTTTCCAAAACATAACGAACTTCCGAGAGTACCTCTGAAGCAAAGAAGACTCTCATCCTCTGGGATTAGATGTGCAAAAGATACATGCATGCATTAATGATCGCATCCTCTACATGTAAGAAGTATGAGAATTTAGATAAATGCCCGATATGCAGCGTTGCGGTATAAGATCGACGAGATGACCCCGGTGATGTTGAGGGAGAGCCCCTCGGAAGGGTTCTGCTAAGGTTATGTGGTATGCTCCTATAATACCAAGGTTGAAACGCATGTTCGAAACAAAGAGCATGCCAGGTTGTTGCGATGGAACAAAGAAGACCGTAAGAAAGGCGGGAGTTGAGACACCCTGGCGATGGGTCACAGTGGAGAAAAATCGAGAGACTTCCCGGACTTTGCGGTGACGCAAGGAACTTATGGTTTGGTCTAAGTACGGATGGCATGAATCCTTTTGGGAGCAGAGCTGCAGTCACAACACCTGGCCCGTGACTCTATGTATCTACCTGCCTCCTTGGTTGTGCATGAAGCGTAAGTTCATTATGATGCCGGTGCTCATCCAAGGCCCAAGCAACCGCAACGACATTGATGTGTACCTTAGGCCATTAGTTGAAGAACTCTTACGGTTGTGGGGCAAACCAGGTGTGCGTGGGATGAGAACAAGCGAGCCATTTAATCTACGAGGGTTGTTATTCGTAACCATCAATGATTGGCCTGCTCTTAGTAACCTTTTAGGACATACAAACAAAGGATATAAGGCATGCACCCACTATTTAGATAAGACCGAAGGTACATATTTGCATAAATGCAAGAAGGTTGTGTACCTAGCGAATCGACGATTTCTTCCGACCAATCATCCGTAAGAAAGAAAGGCAAGCATTTCAAAGGTGAGGCGGATCACGGAAGAAGCCCGAACTCCCATTTGGTGATGATGTATTTGGTATGGTCAAGGACATAGAAGTAATCTTTGGAAAGGGTCCCGCGGTCAATCAGTTCGAGCAGCGTCGCTCTGGGACACGCACCCATGTGGAAGAAGAAATCTATATTTTGGGAGCTGCCATATTGGAAAGTCCTGCGTGTCCGCTCTTCAATCGACGTGATGCACGTGACGAAGAATCTGCGTGAACCTGCTAGGATTCCTAGGCGTGTATGGGAAGACAAAAGATACACCAAGCACGGGAGGACCAACAAATTATGAAAGACCCAAAGAACATGCATACAGATAACAAGGCGGATAAAGGCGTCACTTAAGTCGTGCCAGCTATGCTCTTACCAAAGCAGAAAGTAAATCTTTTTGAAGTCCTTTACGTATCAAGGTGCCGTCGGGCTTCTCATCTAATATAAAGGGATAATAAATATGGCGGAGAAAAGTTCCAAAACCTGAAGTCTCATGACATCACGTGATTATGACGCAGTTGCTTCCGATTGCATTGAGGGGCTTCTACGAAAATGTTCGAGTACCCATTGTGAAGCTGTGCATTCCTCAATGCAATATCTCGAAGGTAATCAATCCAGATATTACGCCAAGGTTCTGAAGGATGTGGTACAATGTCTTGTTAGTTTTGAATTGGTGTTCCCACCATCCTTCTTCAATATTATGACGCATCTCCTGGTTCATCTAGTGGAAGAGATTGCCATTCTCGGTCCGGTATTTACACAATATGTTCCCCTTTGAGAGGTTCATGGGAGTCTTAAAGAAATATGTTCATAACCGTGCTAGACTGAAGGAAGCATCTCCAAGGGATATGGAGCAGAGGAGGTCATTGAGTTTTGTGTTGACTTTATTCGACCTTAAGCCGATTGGTGTTTCGACTCGCGGCCTGAGGGAAGACTAAGTGGAAAAGGCACCTGGGAAAGAAAGCACCGATATGTAGGGATGGGGATTCTTTCACTAAAGCACACTACACAGCTTCTACATAATTCCACCTTGGCAGCTCAGATATGGAGGAACACAAGAATATTGCGCTCAAAAACCCGGGAAGCCTGAATCATGGATTACTGAGATGAACACATGAAGTCTCGGTGGTTGGATGCGGACACATCTCTTGAATGACACCACTTTTGGAGATCAGCTATACTTGTTGGCGCGTCACCATCTTCTCGTATTGAATTTCCAAGGGTATGAAATAAATGGGAATACATTCTACACGATCGCCCAAGATAAAAGAGCACCAACCAAAATAGTGGTGTCCGCTTTGATGCAATAGGCGAGAATGGACAAAAGGACACATATTATGGTTACATAGAGGAGATATGGGAACTAGACTATGGAGTCTCTTTTAAGGTCCCTTTGTTTCATTTGCAAATGGGTCAACCTGAATGGGGAAGGGGTAAAGATAGACCAGTTGTACGGAATGACAACAGTGGATCTCAACAATCTTGGTTATAGAGATGAACCATTCGTCCTAGCCAATGATGTGTCTCAGGTTTTCTATGTGAAGGACATGTCCTCCAGACCGAAAAAAAGAAAAAATATGCAAACGAATACATCATATGATGAGCCAAAGCGTCACATTGTTCTTTCAGGGAAAAGAAACATCGTGGGAATCGAGGACAAGACAGACATGTCAAAAGATTATAATAAGTTTGATGAAATTCCGCCGTTCACAGTGAAAACTGACCCAAGCATTCCGTTAGTAAAGAAGATGCTCCATGGTTACGTCTGAAGCGGTCATAAGGAATGACATATGCCAAGAAGTTCATGCTCATATTATGTAACTCTAGTTCATGTCTTTCGGGTTTGTGGCTTGACCGAAGGATATCTTTCGCGGTTTGTGTCCTTTAGTCCCGGTTTTGTAGTCTCAGTTTTTAATATTAATAACTGTCTTGAGTGTTAGTCCCATTTTCTGGCTGGACCGGGAGTGCCTCTATGACCAGTTTCGGAGATGGGAGGACTGGGCTCGTCGGCATCTCCAAACTGGCCGTGATGGTGTCCTGCTCTCAAAAACCATCTTGCATCTTGTAACTTCACTAACTAGATCAATACGCCTCGGAGCTAACTAATTTCACATATTAGGAGTGCCTCTATGACCAGTTCTCGGAGATGCCGGAGGACTGAGCCCGTCGGCATCTCCTCAAACTGGCCGCATGGTGTCCTGCTCTCGAAAACCATCTTGCAGCTTGTAACTTCACTAACTAGATCAATACGCCTCGAGCTAACTAATTTCACATATTAGAGTGCCTCTATGACCAGTTTCTCGGAGATGCCGGGCTCCGTCGGCATCTCCACGAAACTGGCCGCAGTGGTGTCCCTGCTCGAAAACCATCTTGCATCTTTTAACTTCACTAACTAGATCAATCGCCTCGGAGCTAACTAATTTCACATATTAGAGTGCCTCTGACGATTTCGGAGATGGGAGGAGGCTCGTCGGCATCTCCCCGAACTGGCCGTAGTGGTGTCCTGCTCTCTAAAACCATCTTGGAGATGCCTCAAACTGGTGGAGGACTGGACTCACAAGGATGCATATTTATAGTACAAGCAGCTCGGCATAATGTCGACACTCACGACATAATGTCGACACTCACCCCTATTATTAGTCTTGACTCATCTTTAGTCGGTTGGTGTCTCCAACCGACTAAGGTTCATATTAGTCGGTTGGTGACACCATCCGGGACAAGGCCTAAGCACGACATAATGTCGACACTCACCCCTATTATTAGTGTTGCTGTCCACTCTGCTTAATCCCTTGATCGCGGTTGGTTTCTCCAACCGAGACTAAATATGAACCCTCTCTTTATATAGGCATTTCCTCTATTTATTAGGTAACACTTAAGACATTTATTAATATTAAAACCGGGACAAATCGGGACTAGCTAACAAACCAGGACAAATTCAAAAAAAATCCGAACAATGAAAATCCTTCGTGTGGTGTCATATTATGTTACATAGTTGAAAGGAAAAATACCAGACTTGGTATATTGATCATGTTTCGAAAAACCTTCACAAAATGACCTATCATGTTCGAGGTTTCATGGCTTTCGGTCCAAATGACCGATGTTATGTCTTGAATCACGGCATAGTTTGTGATGTTGTGCCCATATTATGCATGTGTGTGGACATTGGTATGGAGAACAATGTTGCAGAGGAAGTTTTCCTTTTGTCGCACGGAAAAGCCCTTTTCCATTTTCCGAGCGCAAAAATGGGTCGTTTTGTGAAGTAACCACCAAAATGCCGTTTCACAATGCTACCGTCCATTTTCCTAAAATACTAGACCACCTTACATGGACTATCTCCCAACGGTACATCTCAAACCTTTTCGTCCATCCCGGTAAAATGACAAATGTCTTGAATTGGTGAAGTGGGTCCGGTTTGTACTACGGTACATGATCTATCGCCTGTGATTTTTGAAAAATCATTTTAGACTCGCAATATGTGGTTTCTTGAGATCCAATGCAAGTTCTAACGATGCCGTCCCTATCTTCATGCACACCGGTTCGACCATAGTTAGAAATTCAGATAATTCAAAACGGGCATAATAAATTCAAAAAATCCGAACAATGAAAATCCTTGGCGTGGTGTCATATTATGTTACATAGTTGAAAGGAAAAATACGGACTTGGTATATTGATCATGTTTGAAAAAACCTTCACAAAATGACCTATCATGTTCGAGGTTTCATGGCTTTCGGTCCAAATGACCGATGTTATGTCTTGAATCACGGCATAGTTTGTGATGTTGTGCCCATATTATGCATGTGTGTGGACATTGGTATGGAGAACAATGTTGCAGGAGGAAGTTTTCCTTTTTGTCGCACGGAAAAGCCCTTTTCCATTTTCCGAGCGCAAAAAACGGGTCGTTTTAAAAATTAATATTCAAAAATAGAATATAAGTTAATTCATTTTAAAAGGTTACATTAATTATTTTTTAAAAATAGAATATGTTTTTGAATTATTTATTCAAATCCATACACTTCTTATGTTTAAAGTTTTTCTAAATTCCAAATTGATATTAAAAAAATATAAGTTAATTCATTTTTAATTGTAAATGGTTCATATTTTAAAAGGTGACATTAATTATTTTTTAAAAATAGAATATGTTTTTGAATTATTTATTCAAATCCAAACACTTCTTATGTTTAAAGTTTTCTAAATTCCAAATTGATATTAAAAAAATATAAGTTAATTCATTTTTAATTGTAAATGGTTCATATTTTAAAAGGTGACATTAATTATTTTTTAAAATAGAATATGTTTTTGAATTATTTATTCAAATCCAAACACTTCTTATGTTTAAAGTTTTTCTAAATTCCAAATTGATATTAAAAAAATATAAGTTAATTCATTTTTAATTGTAAATGGTTCATATTTTAAAAGTGACATTAATTATTTTTAAAATAGAATATGTTTTTGAATTATTTATTCAAATCCAAACACTTCTTATGTTTAAAGTTTTCTAAATTCCAAATTGATATTAAAAAATATAAGTTAATTCATTTTAATTGTAAATGGTTCATATTTTAAATGGTTACATTAATTATTTTTTAAAACAGAAAATGGTTTTGAATTATTTATTCAAATCCAAACACTTCTTATGTTTAAAGTTTTTCTAAATTCCAAATTGATATTAAATAAATATAAGTTAATTCATTTTTAATTGTAAATGGTTCATATTTTAAATGGTTACATTAATTATTTTTTAAAACAGAAAATGGTTTTGAATTATTTATTCAAATCCAAACACTTCTTATGTTTAAAGTTTTTCTAAATTCCAAATTAATTATCATTTAAAAAACAATACAAATTTAAACCCCAAAATAAAAAATAAGGCGGGAACAGAGAGAAAATACCTGAAAAAATTTGAAAACAGGGGAATATGTCCCGGTTGGAGCCACCAACCGGGACTAAAGACCCCCTGCGCGCCAACGCTTGGGCTGCTGAAAATATTGGAGTATAGGTCCCGGTTGGTGGCTCCAACCGGGACGTATGCACCTTTAGTCCCGGTTGGAGCCACCAACCGGGACTAAAGGCCCTTCGTTTATAACTGCGCCCCTCCTCTTCTTCTTCCCCATCTCACTTCTCTGCTTCTCCGACGCCCAGCCTTGCCCGGCTTCCACCTGCTGCCCGCCACCGCCACCTTGCCTCCGTCCACGCTCCTCGCTACTTTTCCTCATGAGTGACCTCAATCGCTTTGGATTGAAGCTCGTCCGCGTCGCCTCCGTCGATTCCGGCGTCTCGAGCTCGCCCGACCTCGCCACCACCTCCGTCGTGTTCTGGTGAGCTGATCCTCACGGTGTTCTTCTTTCTCTCCCTCTCCTCCTGTACTACTCTCCCCGCGTGTGCCCGACGACGCCGCCGCTCGAGCTCGACGGAGGCGACGCTCCGGTGACCAACAAGGAGCGGCGCCGCCACTCTCTTTCTCCCTGCATCGCGCTCTCTCTAACGCGCCCATCCGCGTCCGGGGGAGCTGCTTATCGCCGCTGGGCCGCTGAGCTCACCGCCGGTGACGTCGTCTTGGCGTCACTTTCGTGCTCAGTGGCGGTGATGGCCTAGGGCCCATCGGTCGACCTCGGTGGGTAGGCTTCTCGTGGTAGGAAAATTATCTCACGCGTGGAGGCTGAGTTGGCACTGCGCCCTTCCACGATCTCACCGGCTAGGCGCCCGGTGTAAAAACTATTTGCCTTTTTTAATTCCAAAATGACTTAATATTGTAAAATCAATAACTTATTGTTTATAAGTCAGAAAAATACAAATAATATATCAAATTGTTCAGAAAAATGAAACCTATCTATCTAAACTATAATCATGCATTGTTCAACAACTTAAATGACAAGTATAATTAGTAGAACAAATGCACCCCTCTCATATGTTGAGTTTCCCAGTTAGGATTTTCACCCTCGGAACCCGATGAAATCGTCGAGCATGTCTTAGGGTTACATTCAATGCAAATTAACTTGTCATATCATCATACTTGCTTGAGCATTGCATCGATGCCATGTGTTGATTGTTTCCCTTTCTTTCCGGTGTTTCGATTATTAGGTTTATTATTAGTTAGGTATTATTAGGTTTATTAATTACTTTGGTATTATTGGTCTTCGCCCCTTGGTCGATCCTTTGTGGGTAGCCCCAGACCCGATTCACATTGTCAAGCAACTTAGGTGCATGTGGGTTTGACGATGTGCCTATCTACTACACGGTTTCCCTTTCTCTTCATTTTTATTATTGTGTATTTATATATTAGGTTTTCTCTGAATTAGGGTTTATATCTCTCAACACCGTACTTAACTTTCTCCTTTAGCCGCTTTGACTTTTCGTTTTTCCACCTATGCAGAAAATATGGACCCACACGTCAGAGACGAAGAAAAGGAAGAGTTGATCCAAGGTGTGATCTGTGGGGAAGATAATTTAGACGTATCAACGTTTCTGAACAACTCCGGTGAGGGTGATCCTCTTTTTACCGGAGTAGACAACTTGTTTGAGGTTGAAGGTGTTGCCTTCCGCGAGGGAGAAGGCGATGCCTTGTGTAATCGAGAAGACGACCGCTCTGTAGGGATTCGTAGCATGGAAAACAAAAATTTTCTATCGCATACAAACAAACAAGCCAAGATCTATCTACTAGATTGTAGCAACGAGTCGATAGAGGAACTCACCCTCGAAGATTCCAAAGCGGTTAACGAGAGCAGATTCTCGTGGGTGATGTAGTCGTACACTTCCGATCTCAAGATCGCGTAGACGATCCTTCCGCCCACGTTAGCGGCGCTCATGATCGGTCACACGTTGTACTCGGCGAAGACCTTCCTCTCCTTGTTCCAAAGCAGGCGGAGGTTGTAGCACTCTCCTTGCGATTCCGCAAGACAACTGGCGTGGTACGGAAGTAGAGGGAGATCCGAGGCTTCGCCTTAAGCCATGCAGTATGGTGGAGCTTATGAGAGAGGCTATTAGTGGTCTAGTAATTAGACACACCAATTAGAAGGCTCTAAACCAATTAGAAGGCTCTAAACCGCTGGCTAAAGCAATTAGAAGCTCTAAACCAAAGCTCTAAACCGGAGATCTAGAGTAGAAAGTTATGTGTCTATGGGAGGAGCCCTGCCCCTCCTTATATGGGAGGGGGGTCCTTGGCGCGCCAGGGAGGGAGGGAGTCCCTCCCCAACTCGGACCAGGGCTTGGGCGCCGGCCTGGAGGAGTCCAACTCCTCCTCCAGGTTGGTTCCAACTCCTCTTTCTTGTTTCCCACAGTTTCTTGTTTTGGCAGTTTGACTTTCAAACTGGACATTTGACTTTTCTGTTTTAGGATTCAATTTAATCCTTTATTTGGGACAGCAAGAACACTTAGTACATGATGCAATCATTCAATGAGCAATGACACATTCATGTACCCTTCCCCGAGTCTTGGGACAATCCGGAACCTTCTAGAACATTCCCGATGAAAACACCGGAATCATTCCCGAACTCCGAAACAGGACTTTCCTTATATGAATCTTATTCTCCGGACCATTCCGGATCACCTCGTGATATCCCGGATCCCATCCGAGACTCCGAACAACATTGATCTCTTTCTCATAATACCATAACTACTCAAACAACGTCGAATCCTTAAGTGTGTCTCCCTACGGTTCGTGAATTATGCGGACATGATCGAGACACTTCTCCGAACAATAACCAATAGAGGAATCTGGAAATTCATATGGCTCCCACATATTTCTACGATTACTTTGCGATCGAATGAACCACTTACATACGATACCAATTTCCCTTTGTCTCACGATATGTTACTTATCCGAGGTTATGATCGTCGGTATCTCTGCATACCTAGTTCAACCTCGTTCGATAAGTACTCTTTTCTCGTTCGTGATATGTGATCCCTTGTGACCAAGTCACATGCTTGCAAGCTAATTGGATGACATTCCACCGAGAGGGCCAGTATATCTATCCGTCATGAGGATGGACAAATCCACTCTTGATCCATGTGTTTCAACCAATACTTTCCGAACACTTAATGCCACCTTTATAGCCACCCAATTACGGTGTGGTGTTTGATGTCATCAAAGCATCCATCCGGTAAAGGTGATATGCATGATCTCATGGTCGAAGGAATTAGGTTACTATGTATCAGAAAGCATATAGCAATTGAACTATTGAAATGACTTGATCTTTATGCTACGCTTATCTATAGGAGTATGTCCATCACATCATTCTCCTAATGATATGATCCTGTTGTTACTAACATCTCTATGTTCATGATCAGGAAACCATGATCATATATTAACCAACAAGCTAGTTTAACAAGAGGCTATACTAGGGACTCTTATTTTAGTTTACAAATCACACAAGTATTAATGTTTCCGGTTAATACAATTATAGCATGGTATGTAAACATTTATCATAAGTGTGAAGATATGATAATAACCACTTTATTATTGCCTCTTGGGCATATCTCCAGTCTCCCACTTGCACTAGAGTCAATAATCTAGTTTCAAACCTTTGTGTATTCAACACCTATGGCTTTCCGGTGTTGTATGTACACGATTGCTAGTGGTAAACTGATCTTCCGGATCTGACACTTCCAGGTCCGTGTGTAATTGCATGTGTTTGCGTCTCTACGCATCACTCATTCTCTAATGAGATGGCTTTGTATAAGTTTGGTCTTTCGGTGACCTTTAGCTCTTTGGGGTTAAAACATGTTGATAATATTGTCGCAATATATCCTCATAGTATTATCCCATTGTGAACTACACCTAGTTTGATAACAAACTACTTGACACAAACCCTCTTTAGCTGCTATTATAGCAGTCATATACTTAGCCTTTTGTTGTAGTATCTGTCACAATGTCTTAACTTTGGAACTCATCCAAATCCATTATGGAACTTACTTTCCATTATATTGTGCCACCCTTAATTTAGATTGAGATAAACTTAATTTGCACTTTGTGACAAAACTAGTATCAATGTAGTACTTCTACAATGAACTAACCATCTATTTGTCACTTCTACAAACAATATATTCTTAGTTCTTCCTAAAGATCATAAGAATATCCTTACTATTGTCCAATGATCATCTTATGAATCATTCTGGTATATGCTCATAACATTTAGAGCATAGGACATATCTGGATTTGTACACATCACAGCATGATTGATATAAATACTCTTTGTGATTTCATACATCAAGTATCAATCTATACTTGATTATTTGTTTCACTCTACCAAATGTCAATACACTTGAATATATCATCAATATTGAATTTATTCAATCCTTTCTGTGCGACAAGAACCTCTCTTGTAGTTTCTGTATTGAACTCATTCAATATCTTGTCTATGTACTTCTGGCACAACCATATTAGCGTCTATTGATGCCAAATATTTGGGTTTTGCCTAAGTCTTTCATCGGGATGAAATTCTTAATATGTGTTAATAAAAGATACATCTTTTCTAATCAACAATATGTCCTCCACATAATGTATTAGAAATATGTCTTAGCGCTCCCACTTAATTTCTTGCAAATGCAAGCATCTTCATTATCTCTAATGAACTTTTAAACTCCTTTAACAGTTTCATCATAGTGAAGATTCCAACTCATGATGCTCACTTTAACCATTGAAGTTTGCATATGCTTTTAGCATCCTTTGAATTAACAAAACCCTATGGACCGTGTTATGCACATGTCCTAGGTAACGATTCTATTAGAAGAACTTGTTTTGTTTATTCAACTACCATATAACAAATTATATGTAGTGGTTGCTACATTAATCCGTCTAGACTAAATATCACTATGATGAGATCAAATCTTGTCATAGTCAACCTTTGAACATTGTTGTGAACTCTTTCCCAACATGTCGACTATTTCATAGATGTGAAACATCCATGTCTATTTCTTTATAGATCCGGACACAACTATAAGGTCTTACACCTTTCTCGAGGTCCTTCAAGTTCAAAACTTGATTTTCTTGTGTATGGAACTATCACGGATTTTATGGCTTCAAGCCATTTCTGAGTCGGGCCCATCATCGCTTCTTTGCATGTAGTCGGTTCATTATTCTCAAATAATGATTCAACCCTCAAATCTTGGTATTTGATTGTTTATCCGACCTACTTGTTTCAATAGGAACTTGGATCTCCGTGACCACAACCTTTGAGGTACGTGAGCCATGAGCTTTGTTGCTGCCTCCGGAACACTTTTCGGTGCTGCGCAACTCTGCACATATAGCTAAGGTTCTTTCAACCTTATCAAAGTTCTATTGTCCTCCCACTTAACTTTTCACGAAAAATTCCTTCTTATAAAGAAACTTGACGTTCTAAGCGACAAACACTTTTGTCTCCGGTGTTATGGAGAAATACTTAACAAAGACAGATTCATCCGACTTTGGTTGCAAACATCTTTCTTATGTATAGCATACCAATGTTTAATAAAGGACTACTTGGGTTTTATCCCAAACCATAACCTTATATGGTGTCATTTCAACGGATTATGATGAAGCTCTTTTCAGTGGAAAAACGGTAATCTCTAAAGCTTTTAATCTTTAAAATACAATGGCAATTTTATGAATTACACCTTTGATCTCACCATGTCAAACAAGGTTTAATTACATATCTCGAATGCTCCATACTCTTATGGTGTTTCGGGAAATGCAAATCCATGGAACGATTCCTTAAATCTTAGGTATTATGCTAAACTCTGTAACTCAAATATCTCCCTTTATGATCTTTATCATAAACTGTTTATATTCTTGTTACAATGATTTTGTACTTCATCTTGAAAGTCTTTGAACTTTTCAAATGTTTCATACTTCATCCTTATTAAGTAAATATTCATATATTCACTCAAATTTTCGGAGAAAGCATATGAAGTTGAAATCCATCGCTCTTGACTACACATAATGGACTTCGTACAACAATATGTACAAATTCCAATAAGCTAGTCTTTCGTTCCCTTTTGGCCTATGAACGAAGTTTTTTAATTATCTCTAGGAAAGTTTTACAAGCGTCATTTGATCAAAATCAAAAGACTCCAAAATTCCATCCATATGGAGTTTCTTCATGTTTTCTTTCCAATATAATTTAAACGGCGATGTCACTTCCTAAGTGATCTTTCAATCAATTTGTCTTTCGACATTTTTAGCACTAGTTTTATGGATGTGATTCCTCCAACGAGATTTGCGAATCATCCATCTTTTATGGATTACGGCAATTATTTGAACAACCCTTTTGTTCTCATAATACCTGATAAAACAAATCTTTGAAGGCAAGCTTTGATGTTTAACGAGCAACACAATAACCCTTTATTTTGTTCTCGATGAACATCATCACATATTCTGCTAGTTACTTAGGCCACTGTAGTTCATGAATTCTGTTGTTTTGTATGACGATTCATACCAACAAATTCAGTATCAAATACTTAAGAACCACATTGTTTAATAAGCAAAGAATATAGCCATAACATGTATATCATCTATATACTTAAATTGAACAATTCTAATATTTTCTTTTCTGCCATATATTTATGAGATTCTCTTCGATTTCCTATTCATTTGAAAGAATCTATCAACATCAATAGTGGAGTCATACATATGACATATAGTCCAAAGCGTATAGTTAAATACCAATGTCTTTGGACTTGCACTTTGAAGTAGATCACCATCATCAAATGTTTGGTGTTCTTTCAAATTCCTTTATTTAGTTAATCTTCTTGGTGTAGTAAACATTTTACCTACATCAAATATTCACCTTATTATGGATTTATCCATGATCAAGCTACTTTTAGCTTGTAATGTTGAATCGCAAGTATAATGTTGCTCTCCAAAACCTCTTGGAGGATTAGGACAACTAGTGTCTCCAACCTTTTGTAAATTCTCATCAAATATGAGAACATGACTTTTGCCATATTATACTCTATCATGTTGTAACCAATACTTTGTTTCAGATATCACAATATCTTCCACATATCATGGTTTCTGAAACAAATCTTTCAGATCCTAGATAACCTTGATATTAAGAGAATCCTTTGAATATCAAGAATCATGGAGACAAACATGATACTTATATACTAACACTTGGAATTGTTACTCTTGATTTAATACTAATTATTAAACTTCATGGAGTAAGGAACTTCTTGAAAGTTTGCAATAGGACTTTTAAACTTTAGATTAACACTTAAAACAATACGATACCAGTCAGTAAAGTAACTAACCAGAATTCTATAGTTCTATCATCTCAATTAAAACTAAGCGCAAGGTGGTAAGCGGATGCCAATGACTACAACAACTATGCAAATTCACTTTGATTTAGTTTATGATAAATTGAGTTCTAATTAATAATTAAATTAATCTAGGTGAACTCCCACTCAAAACAATATCCTCACATTGTTTTAGTGATCACACGAACCAAATCCACCACATCAAAACCGATCATCACGAGAGTTGATATAGCTTCAATGGCGAACAATCAACATGTTCATCATATCTACTATATGACTCATGCTCTACCTTTGGTAATCCGTGTTCCGAGGCCATGTCGTACATGCTAGGCTCGTCAAGATCAAACCTTAGTTTCGCATGAGCAAATGGCTTGCTCACGTTGTATACACTGCGTAATCTAGCACACCCGATCATCACGTGGTGTTTGAAACAACAAGCTTTAGCAACGGTGCTAACTAAGGGTGAACACTTTATGATTTGAAATTCATGTGCATGAGGGATCATCTTATAATGCTACCGTCCTACTAAGCAATACAAGATGCATAAAGGATTAACATCACATGCAATTCATAATATGTGATATGATATGGTTTTCTTCTTTGTGCTTCCGATCTCCATCTTCCAGACGAACATGATCTCCATCATCACCGCATTGCATCAAGGTCAATGACGCTTCTCCATGGTTGTCGCCCACCGGCTTCAACTATTACAACTACTTTGAATAGACACGCGGTCTTAACATAAATTAAAGACAACCATATGGCTCCCGCGGTTGTCGACTTACAATAAGGAACATTGCATACATCAAATATAATCACAATCATGGCCATATCACATCATCGCACACCTGCAAAACAAAGTTAGACGCTTCTACTTTCTTTGCATATTTTACGTGGTTTGGGGCTTTCAATAAGTGTCGTTCTAACTTATGAACAAGAACCACAACATTGATACTAGCATTGTTGATCACCCGTTGTAAATTGGATCTTAACTATGCTAGGAGAAACATGCACCATAAAGCCACTTATGCAATACAAGTTACATGTCAAGCGTGGAGCAAGTCTCATGAACGATGTCATGTAAGGTTAGCCCGGCCGCTTCATCCCAACATACCGCAAGAAGATGCAAAGTACACAAAAGCAATCTACAATAAAAGCATCAACGCCCACAATGACCATTGTGTTCTACTCGTGCAACAGATCTACATATAGACACGGCTCGATACCATCAGGGATTCGTAGCATGGAAAACAAAATTTTCTATCGCATACAAACAAACAAGCCAAGATCTATCTACTAGATTGTAGCAACGAGTCGATAGAGGAACTCACCCTCGAAGATTCCAAAGCGGTTAACGAGAGCGATTCTCGTGGGTGATGTAGTCGACACTTCCGATCTCAAGATCGCGTAGACGATCCTTCCGCGCCACGTTCGGCAGCGCTCCCGAATGGTCACACGCTCGTACTCGACGAAGACCTTCCTCTCCCTTGTTCCAGAAGCGGAGGTTGTAGCACTCTCCTTGCGATTCCCAAAGACAACGGCGTGGTACCGGAAGTAGAGGGAGATCCCGCAGGCTTCGCCTTAAGCCGTGCAGTATGGTGGAGCTTATGAGAGGCTATTAGTGGTCTAGTAATTAGACACACCAATTAGAAGGCTCTAAACCAATTAGAAGGCTCTAAACCGCTGGCTAAAGCAATTAGAAGCTCTAAACCAAAACGGCTCTAAACCGGAGATCTAGAGTAGAAAGTTATGTGTCTATGGAGGAGCCTGCCTCCTTATATGGGAGGGAGGTCCTTGGCGCGCCAGGAGGAGGGAGTCCCTCCCAACTCGGACAGGGCTTGGCGCCGCCCGAGGAGTCCAACCTCCTCCAAAGTTGGTTCCAACTCCTCTTGCTTGTTTCCCACAGTTTCTTGTTTTGGCGGTTTGACTTTCAAACCGGACATTTGACTTTTCTGTTTAGGATTCAATTTAATCCTTTATTTGGGACAGCAAGAACACTTAGTACATGATGCAATCATTCAATGAGCAATGACACATTCATGTACCCTTCCCGGAGTGGGACAATCCGGAACCTTCTAGAACATTCCGATGAAAACACCTAATCATTCCCTAACTCAAAGCAGGACTTTCCTTATATGAATCTTATTCTCCGGACCATTCCGGATCACCTCGTGATATCCGGATCCCATCCGAGACTCGAACAACATTCGGTCTCTTTCTCATAATACCATAACTACTCAAACAACGTCGAATCCTTATGTGTCTCCCTACGGTTCGTGAATTATGCGGACATGATCGAGACACTTCTCGAACAATAACCAATAGAGGAATCTGGAAATTCATATGGCTCCCACATATTTCTACGATTACTTTGCGATCGAATGAACCACTTACATACGATACCAATTTCCCTTTGTCTCACGATATGTTACTTATCCGAGGTTATGATCGTCGGTATCTCGCATACCTAGTTCAACCTCGCATCGATAAGTACTCTTTTCTCGTTCCGTGATATGTGATCCCTTGTGACCAAGTCACATGCTTGCAAGCTAATTGGATGACATTCCACCGAGAGGGCCAGTATATCTATCCGTCATGAGGATGGACAAATCCCACTCTTGATCCATGTGTTTCAACCAATACTTTCCGAACACTTAATGCCACCTTTATAGCCACCCGATTCACGGTGTGGTGTTTGATGTCATCAAAGCATCCATCCGGTAAAGGTGATATGCATGATCTCATGGTCGAAGGAATTAGGTTACTATGTATCAGAAAGCATATAGCAATTGAACTATTGAAATGACTTGATCTTTATGCTACGCTTATCTATAGGAGTATGTCCATCACATCATTCTCCTAATGATATGATCCTGTTGTTAATAACATCTCTATGTTCATGATCAGGAAACCATGATCATATATTAACCAACAAGCTAGTTTAACAAGAGGCTATACTAGGGACTCTTATTTTAGTTTACAAATCACACAAGTATTAATGTTTCCGGTTAATACAATTATAGCATGGTATGTAAACATTTATCATAAGTGTGAAGATATGATAATAACCACTTTATTATTGCCTCTTGGGCATATCTCCAACACGCTCCGGCAAGGTGCATGTAATATAAATCAATTCATTAATTAATCATCTGCTATCTATATAGAAATAGTAACGGCGATCTTTCTTCTTTTAGCCCTCCGGATCGAAGGAATCTACTGAAAAGAGCGGACGAGGCCCAACCAAAAAGTTGGAAGACCATGAGAGGTTCAGGATCGAAGATGTCAGCAGACGGGCAATCGACTCCGGCTGTCGCAACCAAATTTGGCACAATGCGGAGTAATCGTTAGGGACTTAATCCCGATCACCATTAGAAATTGGAATAGGCCTGCTAATGCGGATGAAGAGGAACATGTTTATTTGTCCCTAACCACGCCAAAGATTCTCGTGGAAGAGGCTCATGGTTAATTTCAAACTACCGAAGATAGAGCTGGATCCAAATGCGGAGGATCCAGTTGAGGACGCCTTACAACATGGGAGAGCCATGGAGGCTAAGGTCAGGGAGTGGGCTTTGAAGAAGATGGCCCAGTGTTTCACCAACTGGAAGAAAAGATTGCACCTTGACTATGTTGTGGAAAAGAAGACTCCCGATTTCAAGAATATTCGGTTTGAGAATATAAAACCATTCTGGGATGAGTTTGTGGAATACAAGAAATCAGAAAAAGCTAAGAAAATGTCTGAAACGAATAAGATGAATGCTGCTAACAAGAAGTATCACCATACTATGGGGCAAGGTGGCTATAGGGCTGGCATTCCTAAGTGGGAGAAACTTGAGCAGGAACTGCGTGATAAAAATATCACCCAGAGACAGACGATTGGGTAGAACGTGCAAGGAATTGGTTTTACGGGCATGGGGGCACGTTGGACTCGGAAGGGAGGTGTATATATACCATACGACATAAAGAAGACCCCTTGCCAATCGAGAGGATCAGAAAAGCAGTAAAAGCTGTTAAAGATGGGGACTTCATTCCCGATAGAGAGAATGATGAGCTCACACTCGCCCTTGGAAATAAGGAACATGATGGACGAACACGAGGCACAATAGGCTCCCAATTATGGAGGACTGGGTTTCCCGAAGAGAGGAAGAAATATCGATAGAAGCCGTCGAGGAGTAAGGATGCGGCGGTTGAAGCAGAAGTCGAAAGAGCGAATGCGTTTAATTGAAGAACGATTAAAGAAACAACAAGATGAAATTAACTCACTTAAAGAGCAAAGTACTACGGCGCCCCATCTCGAAGACACTGCATTCGATGCTACCGCCTATCGAATAATCGAAAAAGGTGGCTTCCACCGAGGTCCCGGGTGATGACAATGGCGATGCCGATGATGCACCGACGATGGCTCCTGTTGGCTACCCGGATGATATCACGAGATGACACATCGCGAGCTACATGTCAAAGTTGTGAACATATCAATGAAGGTGGCGGTCGGCTATGCCTTACCAATTGGACCCACACCAACTTACCACGATCGTCCGGTTCCGGAGGGTTACGCTGTGGTCGGTGATGAAATCATGCCCACCTTTGAGGTTTTGGATCTTCACTACCCTGCCGGTGAAGGGATGTGATCTTGGGTGACGAAAACGTCACCATTCTATGGTCAAGGATTGTATCGTGCTTCAAATCACACGCCAAGGCCATCTTCGCCCGCTCACCCGTCTCCAATGAGGTCGCCGCTGCCGCCAGCCTTCGCCGCCTCACCCGCCCGTCGCCTCACCAATCTCCGGTGCAGCCATCGCGGCGCCAGATAAAAAGCGTAAGCGTTCGCCATCAAGGCCGAAGCGATCGCCAAACGTAAACAAGAGCCTCTTCCAAAAGTACCAACGGTTCCTCCCAAGAGAGCTTATGATCAGATCAAGAGGAGATCGCGCGATCGTTGATGCGGAACGACGTTTTTGCTAAGTCGAGGCGGCCGAAAGAGCGAGTTCCCCAAAGACCAAAGAAGAAAAAGCCAAAGTGTTGAAAATGCTAAAGACTCTTCATCAACCCGAGCCAAAGCTGTCATCGGACTATGAGCGTTCTATTCTCAAGTCACATGCAAGACAAAAGCCTCAAGAGCAAGACTCGATGCAAGCGGAAATCTGTTGCCGCTCGGAGAACAAGCAAAAGACTTGCGCCTCTCAAGGTGATTTCTCAAACCAATGTGGGTCGAGCAAATATGGGGCAAGAGCGGTATGATCCAGAGGTAGTTGCACTGTCTGGAGAAGCCGCTACTCAAGGTATGAGTATTGCCCAAGATTATCCCAGTTAGAGTTCTTCCCGTGAGTGAAGTAGCATACCAATACCAGACGGAAAACCTCTCGTCAAACGAGGAGGTAAACAATCTTCCAACAAAATGCGAAGATTGCATAATCGTACATGCATGCCACAAGGGCCGGCTAATCGGATAGTCCGAGGTTACAAAAAAGCATCATGGGAAAGAAAACGATGACATGATATCCATTGAATTTGATGAACTATTTCAATTATTCCATCAAGACGCCTTGGACAAATATCTCATGAGTGCCTATTGTCTGTAAGTACTAATTCTGTAATTAATTTAGTCTCCATCTATAATATTTTGTTTATTGCATGTACATAATCATACTTTAATATGCAGAATGAAGATTCTCGAATGCAGCAGAGGACAAATCTATGACATTGGCTTCATTGACCCATATTGGGTTCATGAAGCTAATCTCAAAATAAGCCCCCAGGATACGGAAGATAATATAATACACGCGTTAAGTTTTCAAGAAACCAAAAGGGAAATACTATTTCCTTACAACTTCCAGTGAGTGTTATTGTCTTGTATACACTTTCTATTTCGCTTACTCGATGTTAAGTATATAATTGATTAGTTTTGCATTCGCAGGTACCACTATATTCTATTAATCATTCAACTTGACAAAGGGCGTGTACTAGTCATGGACTCGAAACATAAACCCCTTGAGACGTGGAAGGACATGAGATACTTCTCCGGTAATTCTAATCATTACGACACTATATCGGCATCGTCGTGAATTTTATGATATCAAGTACTTAATAACTTATTTTATTCGTTTTCACGCCGCAGCGCTTGGAAACAGTTCACCAAGAAGGCTAGGGGTGTTTGGAAGAGGAGCTTACATTTCAACCACTAGATGTAAGCACCACTAGCTATATCCGCATCTCTTTGATTCTAGTTTTGATACAGTTATTATCATGCTTGATTATTTTTGATTGAACTCTTGTCGTAAAGTGCCCGACGCATGGACCGGTAACAATCTATGTGGATACTATGTATGCGAGTTCATCCGGCAGACGTGCGATGAGAAGGGCAGGAATTTAGAGCAACTCCACGTCGTAAACAATTTCTATAGTTTTTAATTACAATCAAATTGTGTTTAGTTTCATATTCATTTAGGTGACTCTTTTTAAATCAGATCGAACGTCTACGGACGGTCTTACGCCAAAGGATCGCACGAGCAATACATGAGGAATTGGCGGATTCTTGGATGCGTACTAAACACACAAGGGAATACTACTCGGCTGTGTATAGACAATAGGAATTGTAAAAATAGCAACTTTCAAGAAATTGGCGGTAGCATCGAATAGCAACTTTTGTATGTAGTGCATGAACTCGATCTGTATTGAATGTAATGTTGTCATGATGATCTTGTGTAATATAAGGTTCCTTCATTGATAAGTGCAAAACACTAAATAAACAATAAAACAACCTAAATGAATTCTTCGCGGCACAAAAGTGGCGAAAATGCTTTGGCAACAAAATGTGCCCAAATGAATTCTACGCCGCAGAGAAATGGGCAAATCTCTGCCATGCAGAGTTATTAGTCCCGGTTGTGTTACGAACGAGACTAATGCTCCACCTCGCGCTCGATGCCGCATTGTGCCCCATTTGTCCCGGTTGGTGGGGCAACCGGGACTAATGGTTGGAGCTTTAGTCCCGATGCCCCCGTCCCGGTTGGGCAACCGGGACTAATGGCCCTTACCAACCGGGACGCATGGGGCGTTTTCTACCAGTGTTTGTTTAGGTCATAGGATGATGTAAAACCATGTTGGTTCACAAGTTGGGGCACTATCCTACCCGGTTTCATCGGAACGGGGAGATTCCCCGTTATAGAAGTCTAGAACCTTCGCTTCTAGGTTAGAGCGCATGCATGCGAGGGGGGACACATGCAAGCACCTACCAACCTTGCACCACACTCACACACATATGCCAGGGACACATGCAAGTTTTCTTCTGATTCCGACGTTCTCGTGGTCTCTCTCCGGCGAAACCGTGATCTGCGGGCCTCGGATCGTCTACCCCCTAGACATTCTTCTGATGGGGGTAGCCCGGCGTAGCTCTCTTTTGTTTTGTTTTTGTTTAGGTCATAGGATGATGTAAAACCATGTTGGTTCACAAGTTGGGGCACTGTCCTACCCGGTTTCACCGGAACGGGGAGATTCCCCCTTATACAAGTCCAGAACCTTTGCTTCTAGGTTAGGGCGCATGCATGCGAGGGGAGACACATGCAAGCACCTACCAACCTTGCATCACACTCTCACACATATCCTAGGGACACATGCAAGTTTTCATCTGATTCCGAAGTTCTTCTGGTCTCTCTCCGGCGAAACCGTGATCTGCGGGCCTCGGATCGTCTACCCCCTAGACATTCTTCTGATGGGGGTAGCCCGGCATATATCTCTCTTTTTTTTGTTTGTTTAGGTCATAGGATGATGTAAAACCATGTTGGTTCACAAGTTGGGGCACTATCCTACCCGGTTTCACCGGAACGGGGAGATTCCCCCTTATAGATGTCCAGAACCTTCGCTTCTAGGTTAGAGCGCATGCATGCGAGGGGGAACACATGCAAGCATCTACCAACCTTGCACCACACTCACACACATATGCTAGGGTCACATGCAAGTTTCCTTCTGATTCCGACGTTCTCGTGGCCTTCCTCCAATGAAACCCTGATCTACGGGCCTCGGATCATCTACCCCCCTAGAGATTCTTCTGATGGGGGTAGCCCGGCATAACCTTCGCTTGTTTTGTGTTTTTTTAGGTCATAGGATGATGTAAAACCATGTTGGTTCACAAGTTAGGGCACTATCCTACCCGGTTTCATCGGAACAGGGTGATCCCCCTTATACAAGTCCAGAACCTTCGTTTCTAGGTTAGAGCGCATGCATGCGAGGGGGGACACATGCAAGCACCTACAAACCTTGCACCACACTCACACACATATCGTAGGGACACATGCAAGTTTTCATCTGATTCCGACGTTCTCGTGGTCTTCCTCCGGCGAAACCCTGATCTGCGGGCCTCTGATCGTCTTCCCCCTAGACATTCTTCTGATGGGGGTATCCCGGCGTATCTCTCTCTTGTTTTGTGTTTTTTTATGTTTTAGGATGATGTAAAACCATGTTGGTTCACAAGTTGGGGCAATATCCTACCCGGTTTCACCGGAACAGGGAGATTCCCACTTTTACAAGTCCAGAACCTTCGCTTCTAGGTTAGAGTGCATGCATGAGAGGGGGGACACATGCTAGCACCTACCAACCTTGCACCACACTCACACACATATGCGAGGGACACATGCAAGTTTTTATCTGATTCCGACGTTCTCGTGGTCTTCCTCCGGCGAAATCCTGATCTGCGGGCCTCGGATCGTCTACCCCCCTAGACATTCTTATGATGGGGGTAGCCCGGCGTAGCTCTATCTTGTTTTCTATTTGTTTAGGTCATAGGATGATGTAAAACCATGTTGGTTCACAAGTAGGGGCACTATCCTACCCGGTTTCATCGGAACAGGGAGATTCCCCCTTATACAAGTCCAGAACCTTCGCTTCTAGGTTAGAGCGAATGCATGCGAGGGGGGAGACAGGCAAGCCCCTACCAACCTTGCATCACACTCACACACATATGCTAGGGACACATGCAAGTTTTCATATGATTCCGACGTTCTTGTGGTCTTCCTCCTGCGAAACCGTGATCTGCGGGCCTCGGATCGTCTACCCCCTAGACATTCTTCTGATGGGGGTAGCCCGGCGTATATCTCTCTTCTTTTGGGGCTTATAGCTCCTATGCGACGTCTTTACATGGAATTGGAAGGAAAGCGACATCGTTGAAAAGAATAGCTCGCATGCGACGGTTGTGAAACAACTAATATCCCAGGGCCACACGGGCCTTAAAACGGTCGTAATGACACATTTAACTTTGTTCCAATATTAGGGTTAAGCCAAACCGGTTGGTTGGGACAGCCAGTCAAACCAACCGCTTACGACCGAGAGAGCGCGTAACACTAACTGTAGCTTCCCCGACGGCGGCGGCGGACCTCACCCATCGTTCTCGGCGCCGGCGGCGGCACGGCAATTAATTTAGGCGGCGGCGCTGCTCGGCGAAGGTGCCGAGTGCCATTTGAAAGCTAATTCCTCTCCCATTCTTCTCAATTCGAGATCTGGCGTGCCCATTGATGCTAGATTGTGGAGGCGAGGTGTCTTGAGCAGGCGAGGGGGAACGATATGGAGCATGGAGAGGGGACTTCTAATCGGTATATCCCGTATCTCTGCACTTAATTCTCTAAGGTTGAGCTCTTTGTTCGCTTCCGCTAGCTCACAGTGCCCGCCAAAAACAGGGGAGACGATGTTGCGCGCCAAACCTTCGAATTTCGCATCAATTTCTTTCCCTCTAGGGCTTTTTTAGTTGATGGCAGCACGCAGATCATTGAGAGAGACACGGTTGTTAAATGGGAGGTGGAATTAGAACATGTTGATCCCCAAGAGCTAATAAACATGGGAGAGGAGGCAGTAAGGAAAATGGTGGAAAAAATTGGGGATAGTGTGGTTTGGGGGCCAGAGCAAGAAGTTTCTTTGTTACGATTTGATGATTGCAAATGTGACTATGTTAGGGTTGAGACAGGGGAACATATAGTGGATGAAATCGATGAGAGAAACGGTTGGACAAGCAAAACTGTTTTATTTTTAGCAGAGCTCATTGATCTAAAACCTAATTCGAGTGTTGGATATGTGGCCTCGAAGCTGGATGCTCAGATGGTCGAGGATGATTGGGCTGCACAAAGGCAAGTAATGCCTATACTTACTGAGTTGGAAGTGTTAACAGTGGAGGATGATGATGCTAATGCACAAGGGGAGGCTGCAGATGGTAATGCACAAAGGATTGTAACTGTTGATTGGAATTCAGTTGAGATACATGACCGCACTAATTTGGTCATTGCACCAATAGATGACATTGAAATGGCAAAGCTTTTTGGCATTCCTATAGATGACAGAGACAAGGAGAAGAAGAGGGATGAAGCGGCAAATGATGGTGACAACCTTTTAAGAGATGAAGAGGCAGATATAGATCTAGAGTTGTTGGAAAATGCTGTAGTTCATGTAGATGATGCACATGATGATGAGCTAGTAACAGTTTATGACAAAGAGGACCCAGTTATTGAAGTTGGGAGATTGTTTCCAAGCATGGATGAATTCAGGATGTGTTTCAGGACATATGCAGTCAAACGTGAGTTTGCTACCAAGACTATGTGGACTGATAAAAAGAAGTTCTATGCAAAATGCATAGGTTATGATGGTGGTGCCAAGCCTTGCAAGTGGTATATATCTGCTAGAAGCCAACCTGATGGAAGGACAATAAGAGTGAATCAAATTCCAAAACCTCATACTTGCATTACAAGTTCTCATATAGTTACAAACATGACATCACAATTATGGGTTGCAGAAAAGATCAAGCCCATTTTAGCCACAACACCAAACAACACTGCAAAGAGACTGAAAATAGATTTGGAAAAGCAGTACCTCATTAAGCTGAATTATACTACAGTGTGGAAGGCAAAGCAAAGGGCAATGAAAGAGCTATATGGTGATTGGGAAAATACCTTTCGAATGCTTTATAACTTCAAAGCAGAAGTAGAGAAGAGGTCACCTGGAAGTGTTGTGGAGATAGATACTGAGGTAACAGCTGATGGGAAAGTCTTCTTCTCTAAATTCTTCATGGCTTTAAAGCCTTGCATTGATGGCTTCAAAGCAGGTTGCCGTCCATATTTGAGTATAGACTCATCTTTCTTGACTGGAAAGTGGAATGGTCAACTAGCAGCATGCAATGCTTTAGATGGACACAATTGGATATTCCTAGCTATTGGCATGTTTGATCCTGAGAGAGGCATCATGGACATGGTTCATGATGCGATTGAAAAGATGCAGAGGGCGATCTCTCCATTGGCGGTGCACAGATGCATGTAAAGGTTTAGAAAACGCATGAAGATTGGTTTCCCTCATGCTGAGCAGAGGGAGTGCTTGACCATATGTGGATGAATTTGATCAAAAATTCACGGAGATGATTTTGGACGCATGTGGCGGCAAGATCTTACACCGTGCATACATTCGTATCACCTTGAGAAGATTAAGGCGGCATGCTCGAGGAGGATAGGGTCAAGTTTTGTACATGGTTGGAAACCTACCATTCTCTTTTATGGTACGGTATGGTTTTAACATCGCCATCAAATGTGATCATATCAACAATAATTTGGCGTAAAGTTTCAACAACAAAGTGAAGGAGTTAAAGACTTGCCTCCATGACATGGTTGACCGGATCAGGATCATGATCATGAGGTTGTGGGAATTGAGAAGAAGGCTTGGTGATGTTCTTCAAGGAGATAAGCTTCCTGATGTTGTGCAGCAGGTGGTCAACAGGAGCAGAAATCTTGCACATTTGCGTGTTGAGAAATCCTCATTGTGGGGTGCTGAAGTCAGAGATACAAAGACTGGCAGGACGCATGTTGTTGACACTCAAGTGCATGAATGCACATGCCTTGAGTGGCAACACACTGGGAAGCCTTGTAAGCATGCCATACTTTTCTTGGCCTCCAAACACAAGCTAAATATGCACCCATATTTGCATGATTATTATTCTGTAGCAAAATTCAAGGCTGCATATGGAACACCAATTCCAGCACTTACAAATTAGTCTAAGTGGCCTGAAGTGGACATTCAGTTCTCCTTGTGTCCTCCTTTGATGAAAAGAAAGGCTGGCAGGCCCAGGCAGAGTAGATTCAAGGCTTGGTTTGAGAAAGGTGGGAGCAGCAAGAAGGGAAAGAAAGATGCCAAGCCAAAAAGGGCCCAAAAAGGTAACAAGAATAGATGCAAACTCTGTGAAGAACTTGGAGACCGAGCTGGCTCTACCAAGTGCAGATACACTGCTGAAAAGCCAAAGTATGTTCATCCAAAATCTATCCCATTTCTTGATTTTTCTCCCCCAGCTAACTTGCTTGTTTTCCCCTTGTTTTCAGGAGGAAGCATGGATAAAAAGGCCCACCTCTTGTTGTTGACGAATGCTGGCCAGTGAAAAGGGCAAGAATCAATGGCCAAAGAAAGAAGAGAACTAACCAGATCATGTTTGGTGCTGCTGAGGTGCAATCTGAACTTATTTTGGAGGATGATGTGCAAACTGTTGAGGCTTTAGGGCACACCATTTCTGATTTGGAAGCTCTGGTGCAAAATGAGGGGAAAATGAGCCTGTTGTTGAGGCTCTAGTGCAAAATGAGCCTGTTGTTGAGGCTCTGGTGCAAAATGAGCCTGTTGTTGAGGCTCTGGTGCAAAATGAGCCTGTTGTTGAGGCTCTGGTGCAAAATGAGCCTGTTGTTGAGGCTCTGGTGCAAACTGACCAAGTTGTTGAGGCTCTGGTGCAAACTGACCATGTTGTTGAGGCTCTGGTGCAAAGTGACCATGTTGATGAGGCTCTAGATCATGATCATGAGGTTGTTGAGGAGGTGCAGGAGGTGAAGGAGACTCTTGACGTCTTGTGGGAGGCAAGATGGTAATGGTAAGAAAAAGAAGAGCATAAACCTATTGTGTGGTGTGAAACTTGTGAAGGAGAAGAAAACGAGGGGTAAGAAGAGCCAAAAGAAATAGACATTTGTTATTGTAAACATTTGTTATTGTTGTAAACATTTGACACTTGTTGTTGTAATAATTTGGCACTTGTTGTTGTAATAATTTGGCACTTGTTGTTGTAAACATTTGTTATTATAATAATTTGTCACTTGTTGATAATTTGGACAAAATTCAAATATGATGGTAAATTTGAATTTCAACATATGTAGCTATGTCACTTTTCTATGTTTGTATGAGCTTCCAACGTTTTTCTCATATGTACAATACAACTCATTCTCACCCTGATCCCTTTTGTGAAGTACAACTCACCCTCACCCAAAATGGGGTAGAAATGGGCTCCAAAGCTAGGGTAAACCACCCCATTTCTAAGCAAGTTTTTTTTGACCATTTCTAAAACCAAGTTAGATATTTTTACTCAGAACTATGTCACATAACATGACACCATGCGAAGGTTTTGTATTTTTTTGATTTTTTTTGAATTAGTTATGCACATTTGAATGTCTGGTCAAACTTGAAGGGTTTTCATAAATATTCTTAGCTAGGGGCTGAGGCATAAAACTAGCATTGGATCTCTAATGAAATAGCATGTTGTGAACCTAAAATTATTTTTACAAAAATCATCGCATGGAATCATGTACATAGTTCATATCTTACCCACTTCCAAATTAGGATCTACAGGATTTGTCTTTTTCACCAGGGATGGAATAAAAGGTTTGAGATACTCAAGTTGGGAAATTGTACATTCTAGGTGGTCTAGTATTTTTGAAAAATAGTATGTTACCATTTTGAAACTTCAATTTGGTGGTTGCTTCACAAATCCCCCCCTCTTTCGGCACTCAGAAAATAGAAAATGATTTTTCTGTGCGTCGAAAAGGAAAACTTTGTGCTACAACATTGTTAGTCATCCCATTATAGACATGCATGCCAAATATGGGCACATTATGACAAACTATGCCTTGATTCTAGCCATATCATTGGTCATTTGACCAAAGCTTAAAACCTCGGAGGAGATAGGTCATTTTGTGAAGGGTTTTTTGAAATATGATCAATAGACCAAGTTTGATATTTTTCCTCACAACTATGTCACATAACATGACACCATGCGAAGGTTTTGTATTTTTTTGATTTTTTTTAAATTAGTTATGCATATTTGAATGTTTAGTCAAACTTGTGAAACCCCGTTGACTGCATCCTAAACCCCGCTAACCCTAAGGCCGAATGAGGACCGTAGATCTAACCCTAGCGCGACACTATGGCCGTCCGATCGCGTCTTCTAGAAGTATTCCGCGGGTGGCTCTGGGCGATCCGTGGAAGGGCTTGTTCTGCAACCTGATTGGTTGGCGTCTCTTAGAAGGATTTCGTGGCTAGCTCTTGGCGATCCGTGGGATGGTTGATTCTGGAATCTGACTGGCTTCATCATTTTTACGTGCAATAGCGTGGCATGCGAGCGTGGCAGACGGTTGGACCGAGCGTGGCATGCGAGGGCGCTGGGCGGGGCGGGCTGCACCATGCATGCAGCTTCCCCTAGTGTCGCAGTCTAGCTATTTTACGTGCAACAGCGCTGCAGCGTATTTACTTCCTCCGTCGCATTAAATAAGTGTACGTGTAACAACTTTCTTCAGTCAAACTTACTCCCCTCAGGTTCATTGTAATAAATGAGACTTTGCATGATACCACATCTATGTTATTTTGCACTATGTAGTAGTAACTTAGACTAGTAACATATGCATGATACCACATCACCTATGTATAAGGTGGAACCTTTGCTATAAGATGGGACCCACACAGCTTATGAAAATAGCTATAAGGTCAAGTTCACCATAAGTTGGGACCCACATGTCTGTTAAAAGTACACACACGCAAGAGGAGAGAGTAAAATAATTGTTTATTTCTTGTGGGCAACCCATAAGCTTGTAGGTCACCCTTAAGGAAAATCTTCTAAAGTAAACCTTCACTATATATATGGATAGCCATATGGACTACTTTTTTGCTTGTGGATAGCCTTATGGACTACATAGTGGATGCCCAAGTGCATTGGAAAGGTAGAAGTACATTTTTTGTGGACAAATTTTGAAGCCAAAAGTACACTTATTTGTGGACAGAGGGAGTATGCATGTCACTATGACCAGCAGAAAAATATCAAAATCTAAAATATGTAATAGATATAACGTACAGCGTTGGCACACTTCATTGACTGTTGGACCAAGCGTGACATGCGAGTGCGCTGGGCGGGGCGGGCTGCACCATCATGCAGCATGCAGGGTCGGGGGCGGCGGTGCAGGGGTTACAGTACGTCGCATCCTACCTATTTTTTTTCTCTCTTTCGCATTGATCACGCCCGCTTCCCACACGCAACGCAGCGCACGCGTCTCGTCTCGGCGTCTGGGCGGGCTGCACCATGCATGCAGCAGCTGCCCCTAGCGTCGCAGTCTAGCTATTTTGCGTGCAACAACGCTGCCCCATTAAATAAGTGTACGTCGAACAACTTTCTTCAGTCAAACTTACTTCCATCTGGTTCATGCGCCATACAAAAAGTCAATATTACTCCCACCGATTTTTCTTGCGTGTGTAAAAACGAACGTGTACCTTGGTACTAGATTCCTGCATTTATTACCGAAGTAATTAAAGGCCAAATTATATTTTCCCTTTTATTTTTCACTGCCAATGAACAATACCTTGGACGTTTTTTTCTCTCTTTCGCATTAATGCATGCATGCACGCAGGGGCGGGGGCGTCGCATCCTAGCTATTTTTTTCTCTCTTTCGCATTGATCACGCCCGCTGCCCCGCTTCCCATAGCGTAACGAGCGCACGTCTCGCCTCGCCGCCCTTCACGCCCGCCTCAATAAATAGGCAAACGCCTTTGCCTCCTCATCTCATATTGCCACTCATCTCTTTAACCTCGAGCCGTCCCTTTGCCTCCTCCCGCCCCCAAACACTCCGACCATGGCGACCTCCTTCCGCCTCCCTCCGACACGATTAAGCTGACGAGGACAACCACCCGGACCACAAGCGGTGGTGGGAGGCGCCCACGCCCCAAGCGTGGCAAGAAGAAGAAGTCCCGCCCTACCCACGGGGATCGGTCCCCATCGTCACCAACCCGGAGTCTCCAACCTCCCGGTGGCGACCTCCCTCAAGCCCTTTTGGGCTAAGGCGGCGAAGGAGGAGGCAAAGCAGGAGGCTGCTATCGCCAGGTGGGAGGAGAAGCAGGCCCAGCGCGCCTTGAAGAAAAGGCGCAGACGACAGGAGGAGGAGCAACGGGAGGCCAATGGCCGGGCCTTCCGGGAGGAGCAGCGGAAGCGGGACCAGCGGGAGAGGCTGGCGGCGTGGAATGCGGCTGCACCGGCACCGCCTCCATCGCCGATGGAGTAGGGGGTTAGGGTTTAGGGGCTAGCCCAGGGTTTAGGCGGGGCGCCTATTCCCTTCTATATTATTGTACTTTTTTCTTTTTATTGTAATATTATCGATCCCCCCTATCTAATATAAGTAATGTTATTCCAATATTATCTATCCCCTTGTTTCATTGTAATCTGTGTTTTATTGTATTGTCATTTGTCAAAACACCCAAAACAACAAGTGTATAAAACAAAAGACACAAAAACAAGTTCATATAATACTCGTGCAATATTTATATATTTACAAGTGTATAAAACAAAAGATACAAAAACATGTTCATACAACACATGGTTCATTTTCAAATAAGACATTTACATATTTACATAAGTTAAAGGAGCGCCCAAGTTATGTTAGTTAAATGGATGTCCTTGGACTTCATTTATATATTTACTTTTGCAAAAAAAAGATTGCAACCTGAGCACGAGGATCTGCAGATCCACACGTCCCTATTTAGATTGTAACGTGAGTACCATTTTTTTTGCCCAATCAACATATAGTTACTATTGGGCCTGGATACGTCCATTTTGGCATGGCTAAGTTATATTTGGGACTGGCCTTTTTCAATCCTCGTCAATTGTTTTTTTACTTTTCAACCCTCCTCCCCGCACACCTGCCCAGACACCGATAAAAGGAACACCGATTTAAACTGAAAACACCGATTTCAAAATGAGCAGCTCAAAATTAGCCCGAATTTGTGTTGCATTTTATTCAAGCCAAATAAATAGACCATTACATCCATTACAAAGCATCACTCGAACACCGATCGCTTTGTCTAATGACTAACGATGAGGAGATAAACTAATCCGAGAGAAATTACACAAAAATAAAAAAAACCGGCCATCAGATTGTCCTGCTTCTTCAATTCGATGATTTGCCTTAGCTGCTTGTTCATCTTCTTTAGCTCGTCCTTCACTTCCGCATCCACCATAGTACCAGCGGAAATGGGGTTGCCACATCCCAATTGCTCCACCACGGACGGGTTTTCGAGCTCCCGGGATGCTACCTCCACCCCAATTCACTCAATGTACTCATCAAGCCACTCAAAATGGCCACATTTTGGCAGTTCCTGAAATCGCAGAGATGAACCCTAAATCCCAAATTCGATGAAATGCATGAAATTTCGAAAGAAAAGCGAGAAATTGGCGCTCGGAACACTCAGATCTCACCTTTCCCGGCTCGGGCTTGCTCTCACACTTCACAAATTCCCGACCAATGTTGTCGTTCTTGTCGGTGGATGTGACAAGCCGCCAGGCGCGACACGGGGCACCGGGCACCTCCTCATCGGCACCGCACCATACCAAGGCCATGAGCGTGGGAGGAAGCGAGCTCGACATCCTCGCCCGTTGCACTTGCTCGCCGGAGAAGAAAACAGAAGGGGATGAGATGCTGGAACGGTGGCGGGAGTGCTCAGGTACGGGGACGGATCGGGGCCAACGGCTCTCTTCGACCACAGGATGGGTCCCACGATATGAGGTGGACATCAGGTGAGTTCCGCCGTGACGTGGAGAGGCTGTGGGTCCTACTGTGCTCAGCTGATTCGAATTCGTTGACGGTCTCGTGGGGTTAAGTAGAAGTGTCGCACAGGAGCTATTTGCCGCCTCACAACCGTCGCATGCCAGCTATTGTTTGAAACGATGTCGCTTTCCTTCCAATTCCTTGTAAAGACATCGCATAGTAGCTATAAGCCCCTTGTTTTGTGTTTGTTTAGGTCATAGGATGATGTAAAACCATGTTGGTTCACAAGTTGGGGCACTATCCTACCCGGTTTCACCGAAACAGGGAGATTCCCCCTTATACAAGTCCAGAACCTTCGCTTCTAGGTTAGAGCGCATGCATGCGAGGGGGGACACAAGCAAGCACCTACCTACCTTTCACCACACTCACACACATATTCTAGGGACACATGCAAGTTTTCATCTAATTCCGACGTTCTCGTGGTCTTCCTCCAGTGAAACCCTGATCTACGGGCCTCGGATCATGGGGTAGCCCAGCGTAGCTCTTTCTTGTTTTGTGTTTTCTTAGGTCATAGGAAGATGTAAAACCATGTTGGTTCACAAGTTGGGCACTATCCTACCCGGTTTCACCGGAACAGGGAGATTCCCCCTTATACAAGTCCAGAACCTTCGCTTCTAGGTTAGAGCGCATGCATGCGAGGGGGGACACATGCTGAAGGGTTCGCAACATAGAAAACAAAAATTTTCCTACGATGTGAACTATAAACCAAGATCTATTTATACTAGATACAAACAACGGGCGGATGTATATCCGTAGAGAACATACCCTTGAAGACCGACAAAGCTTAACGAGTCCAAACTCGTGGTTGATGTAGACGATCTCTTGCCGATCTCAAGATCGAGAGGAAGTCCTAGCGCCGCAAATCAGCAGCGCATCCGTGCTCGCACACACGTTCGAGGCACTGAGCAACCTCCGCCTCGCCTCCAAATGATGCGTGCGGAAGCACAACTCTTTCTTGCCGAATAGCCACCGGGAACATGTATCTCGCTAGTCCGAGACCATGGGGATAAATTCTAGAGGGAGAGAGATCCTTCACGAGGAGGTGTGAGTGAGAAGTGAGAGGAGGGGCCTTTTTATAGGAGGAGGGGGAACCCCAAGGGGTGGCGGCGCATGGGGGCTTCCCCTTGCCTCCCCTCTTCATGTGGGTGGACACTCCACTCACAAAACTCCTCCAAATTCCCTCCACTCAAAGTCCACTCAAAATCCCATTAAATTTCCACCAAATTTAATGCAATCTCTCATTAAATAAAACTCTTTTATTTTATTCAGAATTTTGTCAATTACTTTAATGACAAACATTCACAAATAACCTTGCTAGAATTCTATTTCACATGCATAACCACTTTATGCAATTTCACCCAAAACCTGTTTGGTATCTAGTGAAATAAATTCGCGCTTGTTTATTCTTTCGGCATGAAACATTTGCTCCAATTGGATGTCGGTGTCTCTTAAGTGTGTCACCCTACGGTTCGTGAATGATGCGGACATGATCGAGACCCCTCTCGATCAATAATCGAGCGGATCCGAGACCCATCTCGACTCCCACACATTCAACGATGACTTTCTTGTGATCGTCGGAACCTTTACGCTAGTATCTTAATCCCTTTGTCTCACGATATATTACATGTCCGAGATTCGATCATCGGTATCTCCATACCTAGTTTGATCTCGTTCGACATGCACTCTTTCTCGTCCGTGATATAACATTCTAGTGATCAAATCACTTGCTTGCAAGCTAATCAATGTGATATCACCGAGGGGGCCCAGAGTATATCTATCCGTCATCGGATGAACAAATTCCACTCTCGATCCATGAGCCTCAACATAACACTTTATTAGTTACGAACCCATCTTTATAATCACCCTGTTACGGTGTGACGTTTGATGTTATCAAGAAACTCTTCGGTGTTAGTGATTGACATGATCTCATGGTCTAAGGATTAGGATCACTCGTAAGTTGTTATAGCAATATAAACTCAATGACTTTGATCGTAATGCTATACTTGGATGAATGTTCATCACATCATTACACTAATGTTGTGATCCCGTATTAACAACATCCAATGTCCATGATCGAAACCTTGATCATCTTGTTAATCAACGAGCTAGTTTATGAGAGAGGCTTAACTAGGAACTTTCTGTTTGTTTATTAAACACACATGTATTAACGCTTCAGATTAATACAATTATAGCATGCAAAATAAACATCTATCATATACTTGGAATACACATAATAAACAATTTATTATTGCCTCTCGGGCATATTCCTTCAGCCTCCCACTTGCACTAGAGACAATAATCTAGTTACATAGTGATATATCTAACACCCATTGAGTTACGGTGTTGATCATGTTTTGCTCTAGGAGAGTTTTAGTCAACGGATCTTCTACATTGAGATCCGTATGTACTTCTAAATCTTTATATCTCCATCCTTGACATGCTCATGGATGGAGTGAAACGGCGCTTAATATGCTTGGAATGCTTGTGAGACCTTGGCTCTTTGGCATTGGCAATGGCACCATTGTTGTCACAATAGATCACCATTGGGTCCAACGCGTTTGCCATAACTCCTAGTTCGGATATGAACTCCTTCATCCAACGCTTCTGAGCCGCTTCGGCAAAGAACATATTCACCTCCGTTGTTGATCCCGCTACCACAGGTTGTTTGGAGCTCCTCCAACTAATCGCTCCGCCATTCATGAGAAATACGATCCGGATTGAGACTTAGAGTCATCCGGATCGGTGTCAAAGCTAGCGTCGACATAACACTTAGCGACGAGCTCTTCTTCACCTCCAGATACAAGAAACATATCCTTAGTTCTTCGTAAGTACTTAAGGATATTCTTGACCGCTATCCATGTTAGAACTGGATCCGATTGGTACCTACTAGTCAAACTAATAGCGTGTGCCACATCCGGTCTTGTACATAGCATGGTACATTATAGAGCCTATGGCTGAAGCATAGGGACTTTGTCCATTATCTCTTTCTTCCGTGAAGCGGACTTTGAGTCTTACTCAATGTCTTGCCTTGCAACATAGGTAAGAACCCTTCTTACTTCCGTCCATTTTAAACTTCTTTAAAATCTTATCAAGGTATGTACTATGATAGCCCTATTAGGCGCCTAGATCTATCTCTATAGATCTTTATGCCTAATATGTAAGACGCTCACCTAGGTCCTTCATTGAAAATTTGTTGTTTAGATAACTTTTAACACTGTTTAAAGTTCTATATCATTCCGATCAATAATATGTCATCCACATATAATATCGAAATGCCACATTGCTCCCACTCACTTTCTTGTAAATACAAGCTTCTCCATAAGTTTGGACAAATCCAAACTCTTTGATCACCTCATCAAAGCGGAGATTCCAACTCGCGATGCTTGCTTCAATCCATAGATGGATCGCTGAAGCTTGCACACCTTGTTAGCATCCTTAGGATCGACAAAACCCTTTGGTTGTATCATATACAACTCTTCTTCAATATTACCATTGAGAAACGGTTTTGACATCCATCCGCCATATTTCATAATCGAAATATGCAGCAATTGCTAACATAATCCTAATCGACTTTAGCATCGCTACGGAGAGAAAGTCTCATCGTAGTCAACTCCTTGAATTTGTCGAACCCCTTTGCGACAAGTCGAGCTTTATAGATGGTCACATTACCATCGCATCGCTTTTCCTTTTGAAAATCCATTTGTTCTCCACGGCCTTTCGTGAGGTAATTCCACCAAGTTCCAAACTTGATTTTCATACATGGATTCCATCTCGGATTTCATGGCTTCTAACCATTTGTTGGAATCCGGGCTCATCATCGCTTCTTCATACGTCAGTAGGTCATTATTTTCATCAACCATGAAATTTGTGACGGATTTCCGATACCGGAGCTGACGCGTCTGCTTGACCTGCGAGGTTCGGTAGTACTCTCTTTCGAGTTTCATGATCATTATCATTAGTTCCCTCTTCAACAGGTGGAGCCAACTCCGGAACAACTTCCGTGGCTTCGCCATACTACTTTGAAGAGAAGGTTCCGAACCTCTTGAGTTCTCCTTCCGACTACTCACACCTTTCGCGAAACTCTTTCTAGAAAGGATCCATTCTGGCAACAAAACCTTGCCCTCGGATCTGATAGAAGGAATACCCAATAGTTTCTTTAGGGTATCCTATGAAGACGCATTTTTCCGCTTTGGGTTCGAGTTTATCCGTTGAAGTTTCTTCATAAACATCGCAACCCCAAACTTTAAGAATGACTTTAGGTTTGTTTCAAACCATAATTCATACGTGTCTTTTCAACGGATTTAGATGGTGCCCGATTTAAAGTGAATGCAGCAGTTTCTAGTGCATAACCCCAAAAGACAATGGCAAGTCCGTCAGAGACATCATAGATCGAACCATATCTAATAAAGCACGATTACGATGTTCACACACCATTTCATTGTGGTGTTCCGGCAGGTGTGAGTTGTGAAACAATTCCACACTCTTTCATGAGTGCTAAACTCGTAACTTAGATACTCACCTCCACGGTCGACCGTAGAAATTTGATCTTTCTATTACGATGATTTTCAACTTCATTCGAAATTCCTTGAACTTTTCAAAGGTTTCAGACTTGTGTTTCATCAAGTAGATATAACCATATCTACTCAAATCATCCGTGAAAGTAACAAAATAACGATATCCACGTCGCCGACACACTCATTGGACCACATACATCGAATGTATGATTTCCAATAAATCCGCCTGCTCCATTGAATCGAAAAGCGGCGTTCTAGTCATCTTGCCCATAAGGCATGGCTCACATGTATCAAATGATTCATAATCAAGTGATTCCAAAAGTCCATCCGAATGGAGCTTCTTCATGCGTTAATGCCAATATGACCTAGACGGCAGTGCCACATATATGCGGATATATCATCATTAAGTTTAATCCTTTTAGCATCAACATTATGAATATGTGTAACATTATCATCGAGATCTAATGAAATAAACCATTCATCATTGGTGCATGACCATAAAAGATTTCATTCATATAAATGGAACAACCATTGTTCTCGATTTAAATGAATAACCACTTTGCATCAAACATGATCCAGATACAATGTTCATGCTCGGTCATGCACCGGATAACATTTATTTAAGTTTATGACTAATCCCGACGGTAAGTGGAGAGGTAGCGTTCGACGGCGATCACATCAACGTTTGATCCATTGCCGACACGCATCTTGACCTCACCCTTGCTAGCGGTGCTCCGCATGCCCACGATTCGAGTTACAAATATTAGCAACTGAACGGTATCAAATACCCGGTGTGCTACTGCGAGCACTAGTCAAGTACACATCAATAACATGTATATCATATATACCTTTGTTTGCCTTGCCGGCCTTCTTGTCCGCCAGATACTTGGGGCGATTGCGCCGATGGGCTCGCCCCTTACAATAGTAGCACTTCGGTATCGGACTTAGGTCCAACTCGGTTTCTTTTCAAAGGCAACAGCAGGCTTGCCGCCTTACTTCCCTTCCGTTTTCCTTCTTGTCTTTCTTGAAACCAGTGTTCCTATTGATCATCAACACTTGATGTTCCTTTTGATCTCCACTGCAGCTTTTAAGCATTGATGTAAGCTCGGAGAGACTTCTTCATGCCTTGCATATTATAGTTCATCAAGCTCTTATAGCTAGGTGGTAGAGACTGAGAACACGATGGATGCCTAAGTCAATGGGAATCGTTATTCCCAAGGACACAAGCTTATCGGCGTAACGACATCTTGAGTACATGCTCACTAACTGAGCTGTTCTCTTCCATCATGCGCTAAAGAACTTTTCTCAAGCATTGTAGCTTTCTCTGACATGTGTGTCGAAAATCATTTTCAACTCACCCATTGTATCAAAAGCATTGCCGTTTTCAAACGCTTTGAAGTTCGCTCTAGCCCATACAATATGCCGCAATGAACTAAGTTGTGGTCCTCCCGACGAGTCGATAGACATTCTTCTCCTCGTCGGGCATCGTCAAAGGTGGGGGGCCTAACGCTTCTAGCACATATTGCTTTTGCACAGAGAGGAGAATCCTCAAATTCATGGCCCATTCAAGAAAGTTGCTACCGTTCGTTGCTAGTTTCTCTTTCTCCATGAACGCATTGAAATTAAAAGTAGGTGGTGCCATCTACAACAGAATTTGTAAAGTTTAGACTAAGTGTATGATAGATTGAGTTCAACTAATCTATATTACGAATGAACTCCCACTCAAAGCGACATCCTCGTGTCCTTTTGGTGATTACATGAACCAAATCCACTACACCAAGTCCGATCATCACGTGAGTCGGTAGCTTCAAAGGCGAGCATCAAATGGGCATCATATCAACTATATGACTCATGCTTAACCTTTCGATGCGTGTTCCGAGGCCATGTCTGTACATGCTAGGCTCGCCAAGTTAGAACCTTAGTATTTGCGTGTGTAACTGTTTTACACCCGAAGTATGGTCGAGGATCCAAGAACACCCGATCATCACGTGATGTCTTGGAGCGACGAAAACATAATCGGTGCATACTAAAGGAAGAACACATTCTTATCTTTATATTTAAATGAGGGATCATCTTATTATGCTTAACAAAGCGCTAAACAAGCAATATAAGATGCAATCAAACATCATATGTTTATTAGTGAAATTATATGGTTCCCGCAGATGATCTCTATCATGTGCATTGTGGTATGATCATTATCATACCTATATGTGTAAATCCAAAGTCTATGGATTTTACACGCTATGTGTGTTGTAAGAGTATCATTTCATACTTCTTCTTACAACACTACCATATCATAACACTAGCCCAGCAACAATCTAAACTAGACGCCTCTAATTTATCCATTGCAAGTTTTACGTGGCTTAGGGCTTTCGAAATAGAACCGTTCTTACCTACGAACATGAACCACAACGAGGATAATCAAATTGTTGACAACTCGCTTGCAAAATAGATATTGACTATAGTAGGAGAGACAGACACCCGCTAGCCACTTATGCAAACTAGTTGCATGTCAAGCGTGGAACAGGTCTCATGTGCGAGGACATGTAAAGTTTGTCCGGGCCGCTTCATCCCACTATGCCACCAATATCCAAAATCACAAGAAAGGAGCAACAACATGATCATCATCGCCCACATACTCATATGTGTACTACCCGTGTAAAGTATCTACGCATAGATCCGGCTCTGATACCACTGAAGGGTTCGCAACATAGAAAACAAAAATTTTCCTACGATGTGAACTATAAACCAAGATCTATTTATACTAGATACAAACAACGGGCGGATGTATATCCGTACAGAACATACCCTTGAAGACCGACAAAGCTTAACGAGTCCAAACTCGTGGTTGATGTAGACGATCTCTTGCCGATCTCAAGATCGAGAGGAAGTCCTAGCGCCGCAAATCAGCATCGCATCCGTGCTCGCACACACGTTCGAGGCACCGAGCAACCTCCGCCTCCTCGCTCCAGCGATGCAGCGGAAGCACAACTCTTTCTTGCCGAATAGCCACCGGGAACATGTATCTCGCTAGTCCGAGACCATGGGGGATAAATTCTAGAGGGGGAGAGAGATCCTTCACGAGGAGGTGTGAGTGAGAAGTGAGGAGGGCTCCTTTTATAGGAGGAGGGAGAATTCCAAGGGGTGGCGGCGCATGGGGCTGCCCCTTGCCCTCCCTCTTCATGTGGGTGGACACTCCACTCACAAAACTCCTCCAAATTTCCTCCACTCAAAAGTCCACTCAAAATCCCATTAAATTTCCACCAAATTTAATGCAATCTCTCATTAAATAAAACTCTTTTATTTTCTTCAGGATTTTGTCAATTACTTTAATGACAAACCTTCACAAATGCCGCCGTGCTAGAATTCTATTTCACATGCATAACCACTTTATGCAATTTCACCCGAAACCTGTTTGGTATCTAGTGAAATAAATTCTCGCTTGTTTATTCTTTTCGGCATGAAACATTTGCTCCAATTGGATGTCGGTGTCTCTTAAGTGTGTCACCCTACGGTTCGTGAATGATGCGGACATGATCGAGACCCTCTCGATCAATAATCGAAGCGGATCTGGAGACCCATGACCCCACACATTCAACGATGACTTTCTTGTGATCGGGAACCTTTACGCTAGTATCTTAATCCCTTTGTCTCACGATATATTACATGTCCGAGATTCGATCATCGGTATCTCCATACCTAGTTTGATCTCGTTACCGACATGCACTCTTTCTCGTTCCCGTGATATAACATTCTAGTGATCAAATCACTTGCTTGCAAGCTAATCAATGTGATATCACCGAGAGGGCCCAGAGTATATCTATCCGTCATAGGGATGTACAAATGTCACTCTCGATCCATGAGCCTCAACCTAACACTTTATTAGTTCTGAACCCATCTTTATAATCACCTGTTACGGTGTGACGTTTGATGTTATCAAGAAACTCTTCCGTGTTAGTGATTGACATGATCTCATGGTCTAAGGATTAGGATCACTTCGTAAGTTGTTATAGCAATATAAACTCAATGACTTTGATCGTAATGCTATACTTCAGATGAATGTTCATCACATCATTACACTAATGTTGTGATCCCGTTATTAACAACATCCAATGTCCATGATCAGGAAACCTTGATCATCTTGTTAATCAACGAGCTAGTTTATGAGAGAGGCTTAACTAGGAACTTTCTGTTTGTTTATTAAACACACATGTATTAACGTTTCCGTATTAATACAATTATAGCATGCAAAATAAACATCTATCATATACTTGGAATACACATAATAAACAATTTATTATTGCCTCTCAGGGCATATTCCCTTCACATGCAAGGACCTACCAACCTTGCACCACACTCACACACATATGCCAGGGACACATGCAAGTTTTCAACTGATTCCGACGTTCTTGTGGTCTCTCTCCGGCGAAACCGTGATCGGCGGGCCTCGGATCGTCTACCCCCTAGACATTCTTCTGATGGGGGTAGCCTGGCATATCTCTCTCTTGTTTTGTGTTTTTTTAGGTCATAGGATGATGTAAAACCATGTTGGTTCACAAGTTGGGGCACTGTCCTACCCGGTTTCACCGGAACGGGGATATTCCCCCTTATACAAGTCCCGAACCTTCGCTTCTAGGTTAGAGCGCATGCATGCGAGGGGGGACACATGCTAGCACCTACCAACCTTGCATCACACTCACACACATATGCTAGTTACACATGCAACTTTTCATCTGATTCCGACGTTCTCGTGGTCTTCCTCCGGCGAAACCCTGATCTGCGGGCCTCGGATCGTCTACCCCCTAGAAATTCTTCTGATGGGGGTAGCCCGGCGTATCTCTCTCTTGTTTTGTGTTTGTTTAGGTCATAGGATGATGTAAAACCATGTTGGTTCACAAGTTAGGGCACTATCCTACACGGTTTCACCGGAACAGGGAGATTCCCCCTTATACAAGTCCAGAACCTTCGCTTCTAGGTTAGAGCACATGCATGCGAGGGGGGACACATGCAAGAACCTACCAACCTTGCACCACACTCACACACATATGCTAGGGACACATGCAAGTTTTCATCTGATTCCGACGTTCTCGTGGTCTTCCTCCAGTGAAACCCTGATCTGCGGGCCTCGGATCGTCTACCCCCCTAGACATTCTTCTGATGGGAGTAGCCTGACGTAGCTCTCTCTTGTTTTGTGTTTGTTTATGTCATAGGATGATGTGAAACCATGTTGGTTCACAAGTTGGGGCACTGTCCTACCCAGTTTCACCGGAACGGGGAGATCCCCCTTATACCAAGTCCAGAACCTTCGCTTCTAGGTTAGAGCGCATGCATACGAGGGGGGACACATGAAAGCACCTACAAACCTTGCACCACACTCACACACATATTCTAGGGACACATGCAAGTTTTCATCTTATTCCGACGTTCTCGTGGTCTTCCTCCGGCGAAACCCTGATCTGTGGGCCTCTGATCGTCTACCCACATAGACATTCTTCTGATGGGGGTAGCCTAGTGTAGCTCTCTCTTGTTTGTGTTTGTTTAGGTTTTAGGATGATGTAAAACCATGTTGGTTCACAAGTTGGGGTAATATCCTACCCGGTTTCACCGAAACAGGGAGATTCCCACTTTTACAAGTCCAGAACATTCGCTTCTAGGTTAGAGTGCATTCATGAGAGGAGGGACACATGCTAGCACCTACCAACCTTGCACCACACTCACACACATATGCGAGGGACACATGCAAGTTTTTATCTGATTCCGACGTTCTCGTGGTCTTCCTCCGGTGAAATCCTGATCTGCGGGCCTCGGATCGTCTAGCCCCCTAGACATTCTTATGATGGGGGTATCCCGGCGTAGCCCTCTCTTGTTTTGTTTTTTTTAGGTCGTAGGATGATGTAAAACCATGTTTTTTCACAAGTTGGGGCACTATCCTACCTGGTTTCACCGGAACAGGGAAATTCCCCCTTATACAAGTCCAGAAACTTCGCTTCTAGGTTAGAGCGCATGCACGCGATGGGGGACACATGCAAGAACCTACCAACCTTGCACCACACTCACACACATATGCTAGGGACACATTCAAGTTTTCATCTGATTCCGACGTTCTCGTGGTCTTCCTCCTGTGAAACCCTAATCTGCGGGCCTCGGATCTTCTACCCCCTAGACATTCTTCTGATGGGGTAAGCCCGGCGTAGCTCTCTCTTGTTTTGTGTTTGTTTAGGTCATAGGATGATGTAAAACCATGTTGGTTCACAAGTTGCGGCATCCTACCGGTTTCACGGAATGGGAGATTCCCCCTTATACAAGTCCAGAACCTTCGCTTCTAGGTTAGAGCGCATGCATGAGAGGGGGGACACATGCAAGCACCTACCAACCTTGCATCACACTCACACACATACGCTAGGGACACATGCAAGTTTTCATCCGATTCGACGCTCGTGGTCTTCCTCCAGTGAAACCCTGATCTACGGGCCTCGGATCGTCTACCCCCTAGACATTCTTCTGATGGGGGTAGCCTGGCATATCTCTCTCTTGTTTTGTGTTTTTTAGGTCATAGGATGATGTAAAACCATGTTGGTTCACAAGTTGGGGCACTATCCTACCCGGTTTCACCGGAACGGGGAGATTCCCCCTTATACAACTCCAGAACCTTCGCTTCTAGGTTAGAGTGCATGCATGAGAGGGGGGACACATGCAAGCACCTACCAACCTTGCACCACACTCACACACATACTCTAGGGACACATGCAAGTTTTCATCTGATTCCGACGTTCTCATGGTCTTCCTCCAATGAAACCCTGATCTACGGGCCTCGGATCATCTACCCCCTAGAGATTCTTCTGATGGGGGTAGGCCGGCATAACCTTCTCTTGTTTTGTGTTTGTTTAGGTCATAGGATGATGTTAAACCATGTTGGTTCACAAGTTAGGGCACTATCCTACCCGGTTTCATCGGATCAGGGTGATCCCCCTTATACAAGTCCAGAACCTTCGCTTCTAGGTTAGAGCGCATGCAAGCACATACAAACCTTGCACCACACTCACACACATATCGTAGGGACACATGCAAGTTTTCATGTGATTCCGACGTTCTCGTGGTCTTCCTCCGGCGAAACCCTGATCTGAGGGCCTCTGATAGTCTTCCCCCCTAGACATTCTTCTGATGGGGGTAGCCCGGCGTATCTCTCTCTTGTTTTGTGTTTGTTTAGGTTTTAGGATGATGTAAAACCATGTTGGTTCACAAGTTGGGGCAATATCCTAACCGGTTTCACCGGAACAGGGAGATTCCCAATTTTACAAGTCCAGAACCTTCGCTTCTAGGTTAGAGTGCATGCATGAGAGGGGGCACACATGCTAGCACCTACCAACCTTGCACCACACTCACACACATATGCGAGGGACACATGCAAGTTTTTATCTCATTTCGACGTTCTCGTGGTCTTCCTCCGGTGAAATCCTGATCTGCGGGCCTCGGATCGTCTACCCCCCTAGACATTCTTCTGATGGGGGTAGCCCGGCGTTGCCCTCTCTTGTTTTGTGTTTGTTTAGCTCATAGGATGATGTAAAACCATGTTTGTTCACAAGTTGGGGCACTATCCTACCTGGTTTCACCAGAGCAGGGAGATACCCCCTTATACAAGTCCAGAACCTTCGCTTCTAGGTTAGAGTGCATGCATGCGATGGGGGACACATGAAAGCACCTACCAACCTTGCACCACACTCACACACATATGCTAGGGACACATGCAAGTTTTCATCTGATTCCGACGTTCTCGTGGTCTTCCTCCGGCGAAACCCTGATCTGTGGGCCTCTGATCGTCTACCCCCATAGACATTCTTCTGATGGGGGTAGCCCGGTGTAGATCTCTCTTGTTTTGTGTTTGTTTAGGTTTTAGGATGATGTAAAACCATGTTGGTTCACAAGTTGGGGCACTATCCTACCTGGTTTCACCGGAACAGGGAAATTCCCCCTTATACAAGTCCAGAAACTTCGCTTCTAGGTTAGAGCGCATGCATGCGAGGGGGGACACATGGAAGAACCTACCAACCTTGCACCACACTCACACACATATGCTAGGGACACATTCAAGTTTTCATCTGATTCCGACATTCTCGTGGTCTTCCTCCTGTGAAACCCTAATCTGCGGGCCTCGGATCGTCTACCCCCTAGACATTCTTCTGATGGGGTAAGCCCGGCGTAGCTCTCTCTTGTTTTGTGTTTGTTTAGGTCATAGGATGATGTAAAACCATGTTGGTTCACAAGTTGCGGCACTGTCCTACCCGGTTTCACCGGAATGGGGAGATTCCCCCTTATACAAGTCCAGAACCTTCGCTTCTAGGTTAGAGCGCATGCATGCGAGGGGGGACACATGCAAGCACCTACCAACCTTGCATCACACTCACACACATATGCTAGGGACACATGCAAGTTTTCATCTGATTCCGACGTTCTCGTGGTCTTCCTCCAGTGAAACCCTGATCTACGGGCCTCGGATCGTCTACCCCCTAGACATTCTTCTGATGGGGGTAGCCTGGCATATCTCTCTCTTGTTTTGTGTTTTTTAGGTCATAGGATGATGTAAAACCATGTTGGTTCACAAGTTGGGGCACTATCCTACCCGGTTTCACCGGAACGGGGAGATTCCCCCTTATACAACTCCAGAACCTTCGCTTCTAGGTTAGAGCGCATGCATGCGAGGGGGGACACATGCAAGCACCTACCAACCTTGCACCACACTCACACACATACTCTAGGGACACATGCAAGTTTTCATCTGATTCCGACGTTCTCGTGGTCTTCCTCCAATGAAACCCTGATCTACGGGCCTCGGATCATCTACCCCCTAGAGATTCTTCTGATGGGGGTAGGCCGGCATAACCTTCTCTTGTTTTGTGTTTGTTTAGGTCATAGGATGATGTTAAACCATGTTGGTTCACAAGTTAGGGCACTATCCTACCCGGTTTCATCGGTCAGGTGATCCCCTTATACAAGTCCAGAACCTTCGCTTCTAGGTTAGAGCGCATGCAAGCACCTACAAACCTTGCACCACACTCACACACATATCGTAGGGACACATGCAAGTTTTCATCTGATTCCGACGTTCTCGTGGTCTTCCTCCGGCGAAACCCTGATCTGCGGGCCTCTGATCGTCTTCCCCCTAGACATTCTTCTGATGGGGGTAGCCCGGCGTATCTCTCTCTTGTTTTGTGTTTGTTTATATTTTAGGATGATGTAAAACCATGTTGGTTCACAAGTTGGGGCAATATCCTACCTGATTTCACCGGAACAGGGAGATTCCCACTTTTACAAGTCCAGAACATTCGCTTCTAGGTTAGAGTGCATGCATGAGAGGGGGCACACATGCATGCACCACACTCACACACATATGCGAGGGACACATGCAAGTTTTTATCTGATTTCGACGTTCTCGTGGTCTTCCTCCGGTGAAATCCTGATCTGCGGGCCTCGGATCGTCTAGCCCCCTAGACATTCTTCTGATGGGGGTAGCCCGGCGTAGCCCTCTCTTGTTTTGTGTTTGTTTAGCTCATAGGATGATGTAAAACCATGTTGGTTCACAAGTTGGGGCACTATCCTACCTGGTTTCACCAGAACAGGGAGATTCCCCCTTATACCTGTCCAGAACCTTCGCTTCTAGGTTAGAGTGGATGAATGCGATGGGGGACACATGCAAGCACCTACAACCTTGCACCACACTCACACACATATGCTAGGGACACATGCAAGTTTTCATCTGATTCCGACGTTGTCGTGGTCTTCCTCCGGCGAAACCCTAATCTGCGGGCCTCGGATCGTCTATACCCTAGACATTCTTCTGATGGGGGTAGCCCGGTGTAGATCTCTCTTGTTTGTGTTTGTTTAGGTTTTAGGATGATGTAAAACCATGTTGGTTCACAAGTTGGGGCAATATCCTACCCGGTTTCACCGGAACAGGGAGATTCCCACTTTTACAAGTCCAGAACATTCGCTTCTAGGTTAGAGTGCATGCATGAGAGGGGGGACACATGCTAGCACCTACCAACCTTGCACCACACTCACACACATATGCGAGGGACACATGCAAGTTTTTATCTGATTCCGAAGTTCTCGTGATCTTCCTCCGGCGAAACCCTGATCTGCGGGACTCAGATCGTCTACCCCCATAGACATTCTTATGATGGGGGTATCCCGGCGTAGCCCTCTCTTGTTTTGTTTTTTTTAGGTCGTAGGATGATGTAAAACCATGTTTTTTCACAAGTTGGGGCACTATCCTACCTGGTTTCACCGGAACAGGGAAATTCCCCCTTATACAAGTCCAGAAACTTCGCTTCTAGGTTAGAGCGCATGCATGCGATGGGGGACACATGCAAGAACCTACCAACCTTGCACCACACTCACACATCCATGCTAGGGACACATGCAAGTTTTCATCTGATTCCGACGTTCTCGTGGTCTTCCTCCAGTGAAACCCTGATCTACGGGCCTCGGATCATCTGATGGGGGTAGCCCGGCATAACTCTCTCTTGTGTTGTGTTTGTTTAGGTCATAGGATGATGTAAAACCATGTTGATTCACAAGTTAGCGCACTATCCTACCCGGTTTCATCGGAATAGGGTGATCCCCCTTATACAAGTCCAGAACCTTCGCTTCTAGGTTAGAGCGCATGCATGCGAGGGGGGACACATGCAAGTTTTCATCTGATTCCGACGTTCTCGTGGTCTTCCTCCGGCGAAACCCTGATCTGCGGGCCTCTGATCATATACCCCCTAAATATTCTTCTGATGGGGGTAGCCCGGCGTAGCTCTCTCTTGTTTTGTGTTTGTTTAGGTTTTAGGATGATGTAAAACCATGTTGGTTCACAAGTTGGGGCAATATCCTACCCGGTTTCACCGGAACAGGGAGATTCCCACTTTTACAAGTCCAGAACCTTCGCTTCTAGGTTAGAGTGCATGCATGAGAGGGGGACACATGCTAGCACCTACCAACCTTGCACCACACTCACACACATATGCGAGGGACACATGCAAGTTTTTATCTGATTTCGACGTTCTCGTGGTCTTCCTCCGGCGAAATCCTGATCTGCGGGCCTCGGATCGTCTACCCCCCCTAGACATTCTTCTGATGGGTGTAGCCCGGTATAGCCCTCTCTTGTTTTGTGTTTGTTTAGTTCATAGGATGATGTAAAACCATGTTAGTTCACAATTTGGGGCACTATCCTACCTGACTTCACCAGAACAGGGAGATTCCCCCATATACAAGTCCAGAACCTTCGCTTCTAGGTTAGAGCGCATGCATGCGATGGGGGACACATGCAAGCACCTACCAACCTTGCACCACACTCACACACATATGCTAGGGACACATGCAAGTTTTCATCTGATTCCGACGTTCTCGTGGTCTTCCTCCGGCGAAACCCTATTATGCGGGCCTCGGATCGTCTATACCCTAGACATTCTTCTGATGGGGGTAGCCTGGCGTAGCTCTCTCTTGTTTTCTGTTTGTTTAGGTCATAGGATGATGTAAAACCATGTTGGTTCACAAGTTGGGGAAATGTACTACCCGGTTTCACCGGAACAGGGAGATTCCCCCTTATACAAGTCCAGAACCTTCGCTTCTAGGTTAGAGCGCATGCATGCGAGGGGGGACACATGCAAGCACCTACCAACCTTGCATCACACTCACACACATATGCTAGGGACACATGCAAGTTTTCATCTGATTCCGACGTTCTTGTGGTCTTCCTCCGGCGAAACCGTGATCTGCGGGCCTCGGATCGTCTACCCCCTAGACATTCTTCTGATGGGGGTAGCCCGGCATAGCTCTCTCTTGTTTTGTGTTTGTTTAGGTCATAGGATGATGTAAAACCATGTTGGTTCACAAGTAGGGGCACTGTCCTACCCGGTTTCACCGGAAGGGGAGATTCCCCCGTATACAACTCCAGAACCTTCGCTTCTAGGTTAGAGCGCATGCATGCGAGAGGGGAGACATGCAAGCACCTACCAACATTGCATCACACTCACACAGATATGCTAGGGACACATGCAAGTTTTCATCTGATTCCGACGTTCTTGTGGTCTTCCTCCGGCGATACCGTGATCTGCGGGCCTCGGATCGTCTACCCCCTAGACATTCTTCTGATGGGGGTAGCCCGGCGTATCTCTCTATTGTTTTGTGTTTGTTTAGGTCATAGGATGATGTAAAACCATGTTGGTTCACAAGTTGGGGCACTATCCTGCACGGTTTCACCGGAACAGGGAGATTCCCCCTTATACAAGTCCAGAACCTTTGCTTCTAGGTTAGAGCGCATGCATGCGAGGGGGGACACATGCAAGAACCTACCAACCTTGCACCACACTCACACACATATGCTAGGGACACATGTAAGTTTTCATCTGATTCCGACGTTCTCGTGGTCTTCCTCTAGTGAAACCCTGTTCTGCGGGCCTCAGATCATCTACCCCCCTAGTGATTCTTCTGATGGGGGTAGCCCGGCATAACCTTCTCTTGTTTTGTGTTCGTTTAGGTCATAGTATAATGTAAAACCATGTTGGTTCACAAGTTAGGGCATAATCCTACCCAGTTTCATCGGAACAGGGTGGTCCCCCTTATACAAGTCCAGAACCTTCGCTTCTAGGTTAGAGCGCATGCATGCGAGGGGGGACACATGCAAGCACCTACAAACCTTGCACCACACTCACACACATATCCTAGGGACACATGCAAGTTTTCATCTGATTCCGACGTTTTCTTGGTCTTCCTCCGGCGAAACCCTGATCTGCGGGCCTCTGATCGTCTACCCCCCTAGACATTCTTCTGAAGGGGGTAGCCCGGCGTAGCTCTCTCTTGTTTTGTGTTTGTTTAGGTTTTAGGATGACGTAAAACCATGTTGGTTCACAAGTTGGGGCAATATCCTACCCGGTTTCACCGGAACAGGGAGATTCCCACTTTTACAAGTCCACAACCTTCGCTTCTAGGTTAGAGTGCATGCATGAGAGGGGGGACACATGCTAGAACCTACCAACCTTTCACCACACTCACACACATATGCGAGGGACACATTCAAGTTTTTATCTGATTCCGACGTTCTGGTGATCTTCCTCCGGCGATATCCTGATCTGCGGGCCTCGGATCGTCTACCCCCTAGACATTCTTATGATGGGGGTAGCCCGGCATAGCTCTCTCTTGTTTTGTGTTTGTTTAGGTTTTAGGATCATGTAAAACCATGTTGGTTCACAAGTAGGGGCACTGTCCTACCTGGTTTCACCGGAACGGGGAGATTCCCCCTTATACAAGTCCAGAACCTTCGCTTCTAGGTTAGAGCGCATGCATGCGAGGGGGGAGACATGCAAGCCCCTACCAACCTTGCATCACACTCACACCCATATGCTAGGGACACATGCAAGTTTTCATCTGATTCCGACGTTCTTGTGGTCATCCTCCGGCGAAACCGTGATCTGCGGGCCTCGTATCGTCTACCCCCTAGACATTCTTCTGATGGGGGTAGCCCGGCGTATATCTCTCTTGTTTTGTGTTTGTTTAGGTCATAGGATGATGTAAAACCATGTTGGTTCACAAGTTGGGGCACTATCCTACCCGGTTTCACCAGAACAGGGAGATTCCCCCTTATACAAGTCCAGAACCTTCGCTTCCAGGTTAGAGTGCATGCATGCGAGGGGGGACACAAGAAAGCACCTACCTACCTTGCACCACACTCACACACATATGCTAGGGACACATGCAAGTTTTCATCTGATTCCGACGTTCTCGTGGTCTTCCTCCAGTGAAACCCTGATCTACGGGCCTCGGATCATGGGGTAGCCCGGCATAACTCTCTCTTGTTTTTTGTTTGCTTAGGTCATAGGATGATGTAAAACCATGTTGGTTCACAAGTTAGGGCACTATCCTACCCGGTTTCATCGGAACACGGTGATCCCCCTTATACAAGTCCAGAACCTTCGCTTCTAGGTTAGAGCGCATGCATGCGACGGGGGACACATGCAAGCACCTACAAACCTTGCACCACACTCACACACATATTCTAGGGACACATGCAAGTTTTCATCTGATTCCGACGTTTTCGTGGTCTTCCTCCGGCGAAACCCTGATCTGCGAGCCTCTGATCGTCTACCCCCTAGACATTCTTCTGATGGGGGTAGCCCGGCGTATCTCTCTCTTGTTTTGTGTTTGTTTAGGTTTTAGGATGATGTAAAACCATGTTGATTCACATGTTGGGGCAATATCCTATCCGAGTTCACCGGAACAGGGAGATTCCCACTTTTACAAGTCCAGAACCTTCGCTTCTAGGTTAGAGTGCATGCATGAGAGGGGGAACACATGCTAGCACCTACCAACCTTGCACCACACTCACACACATATGCGAGGGACACATGCAAGTTTTTATCTGATTCCGACGTTCTCGTGGTCTTCCTCCGGCGAAACCCTGATCTGTGGGCCTCGGATCGTCTACCCCCCTAGACATTCTTCTAATGGGGGTAGCCCGGCGTAGCCCTCTCTTGTTTTGTGTTTGTTTAGATCATAGGATGATGTAAAACCATGTTGGTTCACAAGTTGGGGAACTATCCTACCTGGTTTCACCGGAACAGGGAGATTCCCCCTTATACAAGTCCAGAACCTTCGCTTCTAGGTTGGAGCGCATGCATGCGAGGGGGGACACATGCTAGCACCTACCTACCTTGAACCACACTCACACACATATGCCAGGGACACATGCATGTTTTCATCTGATTCTGACGTTCTCGTGGTCTTCCTCCGGCGAAACCCTGATCTGCGGGCCTCGGATCGTCTACCCCCCTAGACATTCTTCTGTTGGGGGTAGCCCGGCGTAGCTCTCTCTTTTTTTGTGTTTTTTTATGTCATAGGATGATGTAAAACCATGTTGGTTCACAAGTAGGGGCACTGTCCTACCCGGTTTCACCGGAACGGGGATATTCCCCCGTATACAAGTCCAGAACCTTCGCTTCTCGGTTAGAGCTCATGCATGCGAGAGGGGAGACATGCAAGCACCTACCAACCTTGCACTACACTCACACACATATGCTAGGGACACATGCAAGTTTTCATCTGATTCCGACGTTCTCGTGGTCTTCCTCCAGTGAAACCCTGATCTGCGGGCCTCGGATCGTCTACCCCCCTAGACATTCTTCTGATGGGAGTAGCCCGACGTAGCTCTCTCTTGTTTTGTGTTTGTTTATGTCATAGGATGATGTAAAACCATGTTGGTTCACAAGTTGGGGACACATGCAAGTTTTCATCTGATTTCGACGTTCTTGAGGTCTTCCTCCGGCGAAACCATGATCTGCGGGCCTCGGATCGTCTACCCCCTAGACATTCTTCTAATGGGGGTAGCCCTGCGTATCTCTCTCTTGTTTTGTGTTTTTTAGGTCATAGGATGATGTAAAACCATGTTGGTTCACAAGTTGGGGCACTATCCTACACGGTTTCATCGGAACAGGGAGATTCCCCCTTATACAAGTCCAGAACTTTCGCTTCTAGGTTAGAGCGCGTGCATGCGAGGGGGGACACATGCAAGAACCTACCAACCTTGCACTACACTCACACACATATGCTAGGGACACATGCAAGTTTTCATCTGATTCTGACGTTCTCGTGGTCTTCCTCCAGTGAAACCCTGATCTACGGGCCTCGGATCATCTAACCCCCTAGAGATTCTTCTGATGGGGCTAGCCCGGCATAACTCTCTCTTGTGTTGTGTTTGTTTAGGTCATAGGATGATGTAAAACCATGTTGGTTCACAAGTTGGGGCACTGTCCTACCCAGTTTCACCGGAACGGGGAGATCCCCCTTATACCAAGTCCAGAACCTTCGCTTCTAGGTTAGAGCGCATGCATACGAGGGGGGACACATGAAAGCACCTACAAACCTTGCACCACACTCACACACATATTCTAGGGACACATGCAAGTTTTCATCTTATTCCGACGTTCTCGTGGTCTTCCTCCGGCGAAACCCTGATCTGTGGGCCTCTGATCGTCTACCCCCATAGACATTCTTCTGATGGGGGTAACCCAGTGTAGCTCTCTCTTGTTTGTGTTTGTTTAGGTTTTAGGATGATGTAAATCCATGTTGGTTCACAAGTTGGGGCAATATCCTACCCGGTTTCACCGGAACAGCGAGATTCCCACTTTTACAAGTCCAGAACATTCGCTTCTAGGTTAGAGTGCATTCATGAGAGGGGGGACACATGCTAGCACCTACCAACCTTGCACCTCACTCACACACATATGCGAGGGACACATGCCAGTTTTTATCTGATTCCGACGTTCTCGTGGTCTTCCTCCGGCGAAACCCTGATCTGCGGGCCTCAGATTGTCTACCCCCCTAGACATTCTTCTGATGGGGGTAGCCCGGCGTTGCCCTCTCTTGTTTTGTTTTTGTTTAGGTCATAGGATGATGTAAAACCATGTTGCTTCACTAGTTGGGGCACTATCCTACCTGGTTTCACCGGAACAGGGAGATTCCCCCTTATACAAGTCCAGAACCTTCGCTTCTAGGTTAGAGCGCATGCATGCGATGGGGGACACATGTAAGAACCTACCAACCTTGCACCACACTCACACACATATGCCAGGGACACATGCAAGTTTTCAACTGATTCCGACGTTCTCGTGGTCTTCCTCCGGCGAAACCCTAATCTGCGGGCCTCGGATCGTCTATCCCCGAGACATTCTTCTGATGGGGGTAGCCTGGCGTAGCTCTCTCTTGTTTTCTATTTGTTTAGGTCATAGGATGATGTAAAACCATGTTGGTTCACAAGTTGGGGCACTGTCCTACCCGGTTTCACCGGAAAGGGGAGATTCCCCGTTATACAAGTCCAGAACCTTCGCTTCTAGGTTAGAGCGCATGCATGCGAGGGTGGACACATGAAAGCACCTACCAACCTTGCATCACACTCACACATATATGCTCGGGACACATGCAAGTTTTCATCTGATTCCGACGTTCTTGTGGTCTTCCTTCGGCGAAACCGTGATCGGCGGGCCTCGGATCGTCTGCCCCCTAGACATTCTTCTGATGGGGGTAGCCCGGCGAATCTATCTCTTGTTTTGTGTTTGTTTAGGTCATAGGATGATGTAAAACCATGTTGGTTCACAGAAACGGGGAGATTCCCCCTTATACAAGTCCAGAACCTTCGCTTCTAGGTTAGAGCGCATGCATGCGAGGGGGGACACATGCAAGCACCTACCAACCTTGAACCACACTCACACACATATGCTAGGGACACATGCAAGTTTTCATCTGATTCCGACGTTCTCGTGGTCTTCCTCCAGTGAAACCCTGATCTACGGGCCTCGGATTATCTACCCTCCTAGAGATTCTTCTACTGGGGGTAGCCCGGCATAACTCTCTCTTGTTTTGTGTTTGTTTAGGTCATAGGATGATGTTAAACCATGTTGGTTCACAAGTTGGGGCACTATCCTACCCGGTTTCATCGGAACAGGGTGATCCCCCTTATACAAGTCCAGAACCTTCGCTTCTAGGTTAGAGTGCATGCATGCGAGGGGGGACACATGCAAGCACCTACAAACCTTGCACCACACTCACACACATATTCTAGGGACACATGCAAGTTTTCATCTGATTCCGACGTTCTCGTGGTCTTCCTCCGGCGAAACCCTGATCTGCGAGCCTCTGATCGTCTACCCCCCAGACATTCTTCTGATGGGGTAGCCGGCGTAACTCTCTCTTGTTTTGTGTTTGTTTTAGGTTTTAGGATGATGTAAAACCATGTTGGTTCACAAGTTGGGGCAATATCCTATCCGGTTTCACGAGCAGGGAGATTCCACTTTTACAAGTCGAACCTTTTTCTAGGTTAGAGTGCATGCATGAGAGGGGGGACACATGCTAGCACCTACCAACCTTGCACCACACTCAAACACATATGCGAGGGACACATGCAAGTTTTTATCTGATTCTGACGTTCTCGTGGTCTTCCTCCGGCGAAACCCTGATCTGCGGGCCTCGGATCGTCTACCCCCTAGACATTCTTCTGATGGGGGTACCCCGGCGTAGCCCTCTCTTGTTTTGTGTTTGTTTAGGTCATAGGATGATGTAAAACCATGTTGTTTCACAAGTTGGGGCACTATCCTACCTGGTTTCACCGGAACAGGGAGATTCCCCCTTATACAAGTCCAGAACCTTCGCTTCTAGGTTAGAGCGCATGCGTGCGACGGGGGACACATGCAAGCACCTACCAACCTTGCACCACACTCACACACATATGCTAGGGAAACATGCAAGTTTTCATCTGATTCCGATGTTCTCCTGGTCTTCCTCCGGCGAAACCCTAATCTGCGGGCCTCGGATCGTCTACCCCCTAGACATTCTTCTGATGGGGGTAGCCCGGCGTAGCTCTCTCTTGTTTTGTGTTTGTTTAGGTTTTAGGATTATGTAAAACCATGTTGGGTCACAAGTTGGGGCACTATCCTACCCGGTTTCACCGGAACAGGGAGATCCCACCTTATACAAGTCCAGAACCTTCCCTTCTAGGTTTGAGCGCATTCATGCGAGGGGGGACACATGCAAGCACCTACCAACCTTGCACCACACTCACACACATATCCTAGGGTCACATGCAAGTTTTCATCTGATTCCGACGTTCACGTGGTCTTCCTCCGGCGAAACCCTGATCTACGGGCCTCGGACCGGCTACACCCCTAGACATTCTTCTGATGGGGGTAGCCCATCGTAGCTCTCTCTTGTTTTGTGTTTGCTTAGGTCATAGGAAGATGTAAAACCATGTTGGTTCACAAGTTGGGGCACTATCCTACCTAGTTTCATTGGAACAGGGATATTCCTAGTTTTACAAGTCCAGAACCTTCCCTTCTAGGTTAGCGCGCATGCATGCGAGGGGGGACACATGCTAGCACCTACCTACCTTGCATCACACTCACACACATATGCCAGGGACACATGCAGGTTTTCATCTGATTCCGACGTTCTCGTGGTCTTCCTCTGGCGAAACCCTGATCTGCGGGCCTCGGATCGTCTACCCCCCTAGACATTCTTCTGATGGGGGTAGCCCGGCGTATCTCTATCTTGTTTTGTGTTTGTTTAGGTCATAGGATGATGTAAAACCATGATGGTTCACAAGTAGGGGCACTATCCTACCCGGTTTCACCGGAACAGGGAGATTCCCCCTTATACAAGTCCAGAACCTCCGCTTCTAGGTTAGAGCGCATGCATGCGAGGGGGGACACATGAAAGCACCTACGAACCTTGCATCCGGGGACACATGCAAGTTTTCATCTGATTCCGACGTTCTCGTGGTCTTCTTCCGGCGAAACCCTGATCTGCGGGCCTCGGATCGTCTACCCCCCTAGACATTCTTCTGATGGGGGTATCCCGGCGTAGCTCTCTTTTGTTTTGTGTTTCTTTCGGTCATAGGATGATGTAAAACCATGTTGGTTCACACGTTGGGGCACTATCCTACCCGGTTTCACCGGAATGGGGAAATTCCCCCTTATACAAGTCCAGAACCTTCGCTTCTAGGTTAGAGCGCATGCATGCATGTGGGGACACATGCAAGCACCTACCAACCTTGCACCACACTCACACACATATGCTAGGGACAGATGCAAATTTTCATCAGATTCCGACGTTCTCGTGGTCGTCCTCCAGTGAAACCCTGATCTACGGGCCACGGATCATCTACCCCCTAGAGATTCTTCTGATGGGGGTAGCCCGGCATAACTTTGATGGAGATCCCCCTTATACAAGTCCAAAACCTTCGCTTCTAGGTTAGAGCGCATGCATGCGAGGGGGACACATGCAAGCACCTACAAACCTTGCACCACACTCACACACATATTCTAGGGACACATGCAAGTTTTCATCTTATTCCGACGTTCTCGTGGTCTTCCTCCGGCGAAACCCTGATCTGTGGGCCTCTGATCGTCTACCCCCATAGACATTCTTCTGATGGGGGTAGCCTAGTGTAGCTTTCTCTTGTTTGTGTTTGTTTAGGTTTTAGGATGATGTAAATCCATGTTGGTTCACAAGTTGGGGCAATATCCTACCCGGTTTCACCGGAACAGGGAGATCCCACCTTATACAAGTCCAGAACCTTCGCTTCTAGGTTAGAGCGCATGCATGAGAGGGGGACAAATGCAAGCACCTACCAACCGTGCACCACACTCACAGACATATGCGAGGGACACATGCAAGTTTTTATCTGATTCCGATGTTCTCGTGGTCTTCCTCCGACGAAACCCTGATCTGCGGGCCTCGGATCTTCTACCCCCCTAGACATTCTTCTGATGGGGGTAGCCCGGCGTATCTCTCTCTTGTTTTGTGTTTGCTTAGGTCATAGGAAGATTTAAAACCATGTTGGTTCACAAGTTGGGCACTATCCTACCCGGTTTCACCGGAACAGGGAGATTCCCCCTTATACAAGTCCAGAACCTTCGCTTCTAGGTTAGAGCGCATGCATGCGAGGGGGGACACATGCAAGCACCTACCAACCTTGCATCACACTCACACACATATGCTAGGGACACATGCAAGTTTTCATCGAATTCTGACGTTCTTGTGGTCTTCCTCCGGCGAAACCGTGATCTGCGGGCCTCGGATCGTCTACCCCCCTAGACATTCTTCTGATGGGGGTAGCCCGGCGTATCTCTCTTTTGTTTTGTGTTTTTTAGGTCATAGGATGATGTAAAACCATGTTGGTTCACAAGTTGGGGCACTATCCTACCCGGTTTCACCGGAACGGGGAGATTCCCCTTATACAAGTCCAGAACGTTCGCTTCTAGGTTAGAGCGCATGCATGCGAGGGGGGACACATGCAAGCACCTACCAACCTTGCACCACACTCACACACATATGCTAGGGACACATGCAAGTTTTCATCTGATTCCGAAGTTCTTCTGGTCTCTCTCCGGCGAAACCGTGATCTGCGGGCCTCGGATCGTCTACCCCCTAGACATTCTTCTGATGGGTTAGCCCGGCGTATCTCTCTCTTGTTTTGTGTTTCTTTAGGTCATAGGATGATGTAAAACCATGTTGGTTCACAAGTTGGGGCACTATCCTACCCGGTTTCACCGGAACGGGGAGATTCCCCCTTATACAAGTCTAGAACCTTCGCTTCTAGGTTAGAGCGCATGCATGCGAGGGGGGACACATGCAAGCACCTACCAACCTTGCACCACACTCACACACATATGCTAGGGACACATGCAAGTTTTTATCAGATTCCGACGTTCTCGTGGTCTTCCTCCAGTGAAACACTGATCTACGGGCCTCGAATCATCTACCCCCTAGAGATTCTTCTGATTGGGGTAGCCCGGCATAACTCTCTCTTGTTTTGTGTTTGTTTAGGTCATAGGATGATTTAAAACCATGTTGGTTCACAAGTTAGGGCACTATCCTACCCGGTTTCATCGGAACAGGGTGATCCCCCTTATACAACTCCAGAACCTTCGCTTCTAGGTTAGAGCGCATGCATGCAAGGGGGGACACATGCAAGAACCTACAAACCTTGCACCACACTCACACACATATTCTAGGGACACATGAAAGTTTTCATCTGATTCCGACGTTCTCGTGGTCTTCCTCCGGCGAAACCCTGATCTGCGGGCCTCTGATCGTCTACCCCCCTAGACATTCTTCTGATGGGGGTAGCCCGGCGTAGCTCTCTCTTGTTTTGTGTTTGTTTAGGTTTTAGGATGATGTAAAACCATGTTGGTTCACAAGTTGGGGCAATATCCTACCCGGTTACACCGGAACAGGGAGATTCCCTCTTTTACAAGTCCAGGACCTTAGCTTCTAGGTTAGAGTGCATGCTTGAGAGGGGGGACACATGCTAGCACCTACCAACCTTGCACCACACTCACACACATATGCGAGGGACACATGCAAGTGTTTATCTGATTCCGACGTTCTCGTGGTCTTCCTCCGGCGAAATCCTGATCTGCGGGCCTCGGATCGTCTACCCCCCTAGACATTCTTCTGATGGGGGTAGCCCGGCGTATATCTCTCTTGTTTTGTGTTTGTTTTGGTCATAGGATGATGTAAAACCATGTTGGTTCACAAGTTGGGGCACTATCCTACCCGGTTTCACCGGAACGGGGAGATTCCCCCTTATACAAGTCCAGAACCTTTGCTTCTAGGTTAGAGCGCATGCATGCGAGGGGGGACACAAGCAAGCACCTACCAACCTTGCACCACACTCACACACATATGCTAGGGACACATGCAAGTTTTCATCTGATTCCGACGTTCTCGTGGTCTTCCTCTAGTGAAACACTGATCTACGGGCCTCGAATCATCTACCCCCTAGAGATTCTTCTGATTGGGGTAGCCCGGCATAACTCTCTCTTGTTTTGTGTTTGTTTAGGTCATAATATGATTTAAAACCATGTTGGTTCACAAGTTAGGGCACTATCCTACCCGGTTTCATCGGAACAGGGTGATCCCCCTTATACAACTCCAGAACCTTCGCTTCTAGGTTAGAGCGCATGCATGCAAGGGGGGACACATGCAAGAACCTACAAACCTTCACCACACTCACACACATATTCTAGGGACACATGAAAGTTTTCATCTGATTCCGACGTTCTCGTGGTCTTCCTCCGGCGAAACCCTGATCTGCGGGCCTCTGATCGTCTACCCCCCTAGACATTCTTCTGATGGGGGTAGCCCGGCGTAGCTCTCTCTTGTTTTGTTTTTGTTTAGGTTTTAGGATGATGTAAAACCATGTTGGTTCACAAGTTGGGGCAATATCCTACCGGTTTCACGGAGGAGATTCCTCTTTACAAGTCCAGGACCTTAGCTTCTAGGTTAGAGTGCATGCTTGAGAGGGGGGACACATGCTAGCACCTACCAACCTTGCACCACACTCACACACATATGCGAGGGACACATGCAAGTGTTTATCTGATTCCGACGTTCTCGTGGTCTTCCTCCGGCGAAACCCTGATCTGCGGGACTCAGATCGTCTACCCCCCTAGACATTCTTATGATGGGGGTATCCCGGCGTAGCCCTCTCTTATTTTGTTTTTTTTTAGGTCATAGGATGATGTAAAACCATGTTTTTTCACAAGTTGGGGCACTATCCTACCTGGTTTCACCGGAACAGGGAAATTCCCCCTTATACAAGTCCAGAACCTTCGCTTCTAGGTTAGAGCGCATGCATGCGATGGGGGACACATGCAAGAACCTACCAACCTTGCACCACACTCACACACATATGCTAGGGACACATGCATGTTTTCATCTGATTCCGACGTTCTCGTGGTCTTCCTCCATTGAAACCCTAATCTGCGGGCCTCGGATCGTCTACCCCCTAGACATTCTTCTGATGGGGGTAGACCGGCGTAGCTCTCTTTTGTTTTGTTTTTGTTTAGGTCATAGGATGATGTAAAACCATGTTGGTTCACAAGTTGGGGCACTGTCCTACCCGGTTTCACCGGAACGGGGAGATTCCCCTTATACAAGTCCAGAACCTTCGCTTCTAGGTTAGGGCGCATGCATGCGGGGGGACACATGCAAGCACCTACCAACCTTGCATCACACTCTCACACATATCCTAGGGACACATGCAAGTTTTCATCTGATTCCGACGTTCTTGTGGTCTTCCTCCAGTGAAACCCTGATCTGCGGGCCTCTGATCGTCTACCCCCTAGACTTTCTTCTGATGGGGGTGGCCCGGCGTAGCTCTCTCTTGTTT